>JAMQMW010002158.1:34290-46044 GCA_024115155.1 Thelonectria blattea
GGGCGGGCACCTGCCGAACGCCCTGCAGCAAATGAAATTGCGCCGACACTCTGACATTGGAAAGTGAGACACCTGTCAAGCTGCATCGTCGCAGAGGAGGGTTTGAGGAGGAAGAATAAGAAGCCGAATCCGAGACGGGATGCATCTCGCGATGCAAAGTACAGATACGTGTATAAAGTACCTGGCGACGCGTTAGTGCAGGTGCACAGTACCTTCTTCCAGATTTCCAACCAGCGCTCGCCCACACCTTTACCCGTCAAACCCCCCCGCGTCGCCCTAGTCGCGATCATCCGGGAGAGTCTCTCCAGGGTGCTTCTCTGCCCTTGGCAAGATGAGCTGCTCTCTGCCTCTCTTTGATGTCTGAAGACTGAAGTGCTGACATTGAAAGAGTCTAGTGGTCCCGTCCCCTGCGCCCGACCCGCGAGAGCCATTTGGCCACCCAGCAGCACACCCAACAACATCTCCGCCCATGCCGAGAACAGTCGACGCCCTCATCAATCGAAGCCGCCATGGCCATGGCGGAGCTGTGGAGGCGGAGGTGCTACACAATTTTCTCGCCGTTCTGCGAAAGAGGCGTTGCATCGACCCAGCCAGCATTATCCACAACCAACCGACGACCCCACGGTGCCAGAAGCTGCTTCATCCGGCGCCTGTCCTTTTTCAGGCTGCCGCCCCACGCCTCGTTCGGCGGTCTCGGGGCTTTCTCATGACCCTCCGATCCGTCAGACCAAGGGATCGGAAAACATGTCCCTCCCGTCGCCTTCCAGCTGCCTGCTCTGCGAGACTTGTCCACCGCGTTACGTAGGCAGGGCGACGAAGCTGGCGCAGGCGAAGCAGAGACACGAACAAGTTAACAACAAACACGAGGAGACAAGACACTCGTATATGGAGAGCAGTACGCACGCCAGTACGCACAACACCACGCACGGCAACACGCAGCAACATGCGCCCGGCCACGGATATATGCAATATGCGATATGCGAGACCCAAAGGACCCCTACGGTCATGCGCATGTTGGAGACGGTCAGCCGCAGACGGTTTGTTGATCCCTCGCGGTTCTCTGCGGCGTTCGTTGGGAGAGTGCCACTTGAGAATCCAAGCCCGTGACTGCATCACACCATTTCTCCATTGAGGCCATACACGGCCACCTTGGCTTATGCTTGTGCAACTCGCAGCACGCAACTTTTGATGACTTCTCTTTCCACTTTCTCACCACAGATATCGACACTTTTCGCCCTAACGAAATGATTACCTAGAGGTGGTCTGGTTTTGTCGCTTGGCTCAGCTGCGCACTGTGCATCTTCGGCATCGCCATCCTGTCATTACCACGCGTCATAACCAATCCTCGTCGTCACTCTTAGACTTCGTCTCAAGGATCTCTGGTTGGCCAGCGCTCAACCACCAACCTGCCGACTTGGGCAAACAAATCCGGGAGGGATCTAGCCGATGCTAATCATAACGAGAAGTCTTGAGCAGGGCGAGCGACCGTCATCGGAATAGTCAGCACAAGCCTCCTCCCTCCTCGCTCTTGACTCAATAACATCATCAGCACCAGCCGCCATAAAACAGACTAATTCCCCTCCGTCAATGAACAGAGCCCGAAACCGCAGCACCCTCGGAGACTTGTTTTTCGGCTCTCCGTAGCCGTGTCTCCGATGTGCCGCCAGCTTCTCGACGTGAGATCAGCAAGCTCCCTCCTCGCGTCGACCGAGTGGTAGGCTGTGGACAGCGATACTTGGAGGTTCCGGACACGTCGCAGTGGTGGGCTGTCGCAAAGCGAGACCCGATTGTCACTTTTCCCTTCCCCATGTGGTTCATCATTTCGCCTGATCGGCTAAGGACCATCCGATATGATTTGTTGCTGGATGTTAATTTAGGCATCGTATTGCCGACCACATGCCGTCACAGCCCGTCAACTGAAGAGTCCAGAAGTGACGAGGCCTTCGCACTATTCTCTTGGATAAATGTAGTGCTTCGTACTCCATGCACTATAAACACGGCAACGTTCTAGACCGTGTAACCGACTCTTCGTAAAGTCGCTTGACGTTGTGGCACCAGGGAGCGGAATGAGACACAAAAAAAGGTAAAAACGAAGAAAAAAACGAAAATGCAAGGGGAAGGGTAAAAAAGGAGGCGTCAAAGCTGCACCCTTCCCGCAGATCACCCCTTCTGACAACTCAAGCTGAGTTTTACCCCTGAGAAAGACCCCTTTCCATCTTGCAAAGCATAACGGTGAGGCTTGAAAGGCGAGGGCGGCTACGTTTTCTGAGGATGGGATTCTGTGTGATGCTCAATCAATGAGCCAGGCGGTATCTGTATGACACATTGACCCCCCAAGAACAGGACAAACATGACAGGCCTGATCAGGTAAGCTGGACGACCTCAATTGGGAGGCGCCTCATCCTTTGGCCCCTCGGCTATTCTTGGCTCGCTCGTTGAACTCCCGTCTCAACGACCCGCCCCAGATCTGCAAGACGCTTGCATCATAACCTCGCGACCCTTGTTCAGGATGAGAGGCCCCGTTCGTGAGGGGTCAAGGGGGCTGAGCCAGAGCTGAAATGGGATTTGGCGTCCTTTCTCGTCTCCCAAGTCCTTGGTCCAGGGCCCATGGACCCCCCCATGGTCCGATGGAAGACCAGGAAGAGGCGCGAAGGAGCCTCTATCCGCAACAGACGAGGGCTGTACCAATACGAACGCCTTGAGGTTTCAGTATGCCTTCATTCGACGGCCTTTTTCCCTCTGATTGAGTCCAGGACTTCCAGGACGTTGCACTGGCGAAACGAGCCCTGTCGCCGCGCCAGGTTGCATGCAGACTCTTCAGCTCGCTCCCCTGATTTGCTGATTTGTCTCTGACTTCGTTCCTGTCCCTGAAACGTGGGCCGTGCTCATTCCACACAGTGTCGTCAGTCCCAGATCTCCGGATCCTGTGGTTTGTCGCACGAGTGACAGACTGACAGGCGTCGCTACGAAGTATCCCCGCGATGTCTTCCCCGGAAGTGGTTGGTTTGAGGAGTTGGTGTGTCCGTACTTGGTCCGATAGAATTTCGTAAATATTTGCATCGGAAGAGCTGTAGGGTAGGTCGGTGGAACACGAGGGATAAAGTTCAGACGTTGCGTGGCTGCGTTGCAGCTCAATTCAGGAGAAACGTCGCCTGATTGGGCGACGACTCCGTTTCATCCAGGTTTTCGGAACGTGCTGCGACGTGCATGAGCTGAGAGGCGAGATCACGTGACCACAAATTTCCGCATTCGGGTTTTTCGAGCTTCACCGAGTGTCGTTAGACACCCAAGCGTTTCATTGGCCGTTGCGCCCCAGAGACCCGCTTAAACGTCCTCGTCCAATTACTGCTCGGCTCTTCAAGGAAGCTTGGGGAGGAGTCAAAGGGCAAACCGTCGTCGACTAGACTCCAACTCCGTCCGTGATCTTCGTCTGCTTCACCTCGGAACAATTGCCACCTCCAGACAGGTCTCGGTCGACATGCCCGAGCCGACAACTCCCACTCCGGCCGTCGCGGAGGACGAATTGGCCAGGTGGATCGACGTCGATGGACTCTGTCGGGACTCCTTATCAGATGAGTCGCAAGGGGATGAAGCGCTACGGGACAATTGCAGCTACCCGGGGCCAATTGGCGCGGCCCGACATGAACCCGACCAAGTTGACCGCCGGGTCGAGCTCCCAGAGAAGGTCATCAAGCCGAAGCCCGGATCCAAACGCAAGTCCTTACCACGACACACCGGCCTCCCAGAGTATTCCGTCATCTGCTTCCCTTCCAATCCTTCCAATCCATCCGGGATCAAGAAGAAGAGGAGAGACTTTGATGAAAGGAGACGACTAGAAGTCGCGCAAGTGCGCAAGAATGGGGCATGTTTCCGGTGCAAAATGCGCAGAATATCGGTAAGCTATTTTCTCCGGCCTCACCCTCGAGCGCGGTCGCATGGATTGTCGGCTGATATTTGTGTCGACGAAATAGTGCGGCGTTGGGGATCCCTGTAGGGCATGCGAGAGGGCTGCTGGCTCTCTTGGGGCTCAACTTTGCATCCGTGAAAAGTTGACAAAGATGCGGTTCAGCACTGGCGGTGAGTCTGATGTTCTCAGCCAAGACGGATGGCTCCTAACCGCGTCGCAGAGCTTCACTACATCGACTATACCGCCCGATTGCTGGACCAGGAACTCATCGCCGGCACCACCCATCTCGGCCCGCCCCGTCAGGTTGCCATATCCATGGACTATCCGGAGAACCCAATACTCCACGTCCAAGTACAAGACTACTTCGGCAACGAGACATCCCCGTGGATGTGCTGTTGGGTCATGACGAACAACGTCGGCGGCCAATTCGAGTGTCACCGGGAGGAGAGTGCCCGTTACGCCCTCCCACAGCTACTGCCAGCCAAGCGGCTGGTCGACTGGGTCGAAGACATCGTGTCGTACCAAGACGGGAGGAACATAGGGTTCCAACAAGCCGTCGACTCGTTCATCATGAGGTACAGCAAGTCGACGGCCCCTCTACCCATGGTACGCATTTTACTCAGCGATTGAGGACTATCTCATTGACAATGGCAGCAAAACCTGGTCCAAAGGGTCCACGAGCTCAACTGTCTGACCAAGATCAGGCTGGGTCTGGTCCTTTGCGTCAACGAAGACGGGAAAACCACGCCGCCGTCGTGTGCCCTCCACACGCAGTTTGGGCAGATCTCCAAGGCCGCGTCACAACCCATCGAAAAGTACGTGCTCGGAGAACTAGAGAAACTAGTTTTCGGCACCTCCGGAATCGGGCCATCAAATGCCATGGCTCTCTGGGCTAGTTTGTGGTGCTTGATCCTCATGTACCGCAAGCTGGTCCGATCCTATATCGCATTCCAGCAATTCCCGTGCCACGTGCCTGAGGATTATAGTGGATTCCCAGAATGCAAGTTGGAGGCAGGCACACACTTCTACCACTACCTCGTCTCGATATACGCTGCGCTGTTCCGCGCCACCAGCCCGCTTTATGCAGACGTGCGGGTTGCAGGCACACGGAAGCTGCTGAATGACGACGAAGAGCTGGTGCGGGCTTTCCTGAACCTGCGGACCGAGAGCTTCTACTTTCGTAAGTCGGCCACCCATCCATTCCACTCACACGCAAAGATGGCCCATGTTTTGGGGGACGGCAGGCTCACAAAGCAGCAGAGCGCGAATCCGTCTGGATGACGGCGGCGGAAGATCAGCTGCTACGACGGATGATTCTGGAGCGCGAGGCAGAGCTCCAGCCCAAATCTCCGGGCAGCAGGTAATTTGAGCGTACGGCAACGGTCGTCTCGATGGCGTCGTTTGAGCGTCTCGGGCTCGGTCCCATCCAGGACCACCCCTGGCGACTTTCCCGGGATTCTCAGCCCCAAAGACGATGCAGACAAGCCCGTTTCATCAGCAAGGATCCGGAGAAGCATTTTCTCACCATGGAACTTCCTCTTCGGCGCATTCCAGCCCTTCTGCTTCTTCCTCATGGAGCCAATGCCGGCGTCACATGACACTTCTCGTGATCTCCAGAGGAGAATTGTCAAAATCGGTGTGCGCCAGGGTGCTGATTGGCCGGAAGAAGTGGGCCCGCTACGGGATTGACCAATCATGACCCCGGAGCACACCGAGAATGCGCATCGGAGGATGGTGTAAGTGACGGAGTCCACCAAGAGCCATCATGGAACGCCAGTTTATAACTTTCTGGTGCCAGGACTCGTCTCTGAATCGTTCAAATCTCACACAAGCATCAGGCACATTAGGAATTTTCACCTTATCGCCATCTGACACGAGTTGTGTGCGTCAATTCGTCCAACAAGACAGCCAAGGTTCCACCATCTCCTCGTGACTTACACGGATATCAACATGGATACTGTCAGGCCCTACCCCCAGATAGGACAAGAAAACCCGCTCGTTCCCACTTCCCCGGAGCTGGATGATGAGCTTTTCAACTCCTTCTTTGACTGGCAGGGTTACTGTGATTCTACCCAGCCCGATCTTGTCCCTTCTTACCTCTACCCAAGCTCGTCCGGGGATCTGGACAAGCTCATCACAGAGATTCCGGCCGTAATTGACCAATTCTCTCTCGAACGACTACAGTCAGAGTTCCTAAGAATGAAGACTTCCTTCTCCCCCGACCCCGAGGCGGCTACCGCCTCCGACCTCTCTGGCCAGACCCCACCCGAGCTCATCCAGGGCGGGAGCACCTCCCCCTCTGACCACTCGGGCTCTGTGTACTTTGAGAGCGAGTCTCAGCGCCGTCCCGACTTCAGCCTCGAAGAAGTTCAGGCTCAGGACGACGAGTGGACTTACCCTCAGAGCGTCCCCGACAAGCACGCCTCCCGAGCGTACCCTTCCCGACTCAAGGTCCCGAGCAGCCCCAACCAGGGCCAGCTCGACAAGACCTCGGGCCTCAAGCGCCGGCACTCTGGTCACGCCGCCCCCGAAAGGAGGCACAGACACCTCGTCGACCCCGACCAGACGGCTGACGTCCGGAAGAGTGGAGCTTGTCTCCCCTGCCGAGTCACCAAGACCCGAGTAAGGGAACCTCTTTGACACACCTTCTCTGGGGGGAATCGCAAACTAAACTAGCCTCTAGTGTCATGAAAGTGGCGTTTGTCCTACCTGCCGGAAGCTCTTCCCTGACCATTCCCACCTGGTCTGCACCCGTTCCACCCCGGGCAATGTTTGGCCCGTGATTGGTAGAGTTCCTGGTATGTTCCCCCAATGTGGCAAGTGAGACATGCGAAACTGAGACATTGCCAGATGTGTGGTCCGCCAATGTGGCTGAGGAGGAGATCCTCCGAGAGGAGCCTCGTTTCTTTTTCGGAAAGTCCAAGGACATTGGCATTCTCATGTCGACCCGCGACGGCAGCTCTGCCCTGCGAGCCACCATTCAGGCCTATCAGTCGCAGGACGACACCGAGGAGAGCCCCCGAAAGGCGGCGTTCCCGCGCGACAAGGTGCCCAGCTACCGCGAATTGCAGAAATGGGCCGAGGGCCAGATTCAGCGCGAGAGCAGCAGCCACTTCAAGCACTCGCTGCAGAATTTCCTGTTCTCCTATGCGGAAGAAGGCCGCGGATTGCCCAAGGTATGTCGTTGGCTTACACGCGCGACTCGGCCCCACTTCGGATGCTGACGGGTATTATTAATAGCACGACCTCGTCACCAAAGTGCACAAGATGAACTGTTTCTTCAAGATTTGGAAGACGTCTTCCTTTTCGTGCAGAGACCCCAGCAACAAGCTGGTCAACCTGCCGCCGACGGTCCAGGCCGAGCTGAGACTCATAGCCCACAAGGCGCTCGAGTCGCTCGAGTACGACGTCTTCAAGATGCTCGACGACTGCTGCACTCAGACGGGAATCAAGTCTCAGGAGAGACCTGCCGTCTGGGCCTGCATGTGGCAGCTCATGCTCATGTACCGCGAGCTCTTGGAGGCCTTTAAGCCCGTCATCACTCGTACTCCCGACAACGACCCCGCCATGGGTAAGTCCTCGGTTGATGATTTGTGGTTGAAGCATACTGACAATTAGAAAAGGTCACTTGCAGCAGTACTACCAGTGGCTCGGCGAAAAGGTCTTCCCGGTCCTGGCCGTCTTCTACCGCTTCCAGTTCCGCACCAAGAAGAACATTGAGTTCAAGATTGACGACATCAAGTCGTCCATGTCTTCTTACAAGAAGATCCGCAAGCATGGCAAGGACATGCTCAGCTCTCGCAAGGAGTTGTGTAAGTAGCGACCGATGCTCTTGTTCAAGTACAACGACTAACATGCACCAGACGACAAGATCCAGGGCTCCAAGGCCGACATTGACCACATCCTACGGGCGCTGGTTGTCGATCACGAAGTCAAGAAGCTCAATGCCCGTAAGAGGGCTCCCACTGGCTCGTCTAAGTCCAAGAAGAGCCGTGGTGATGACGATGATGATTACGAATAAAGGCTTCACGAGCACACATGACTTTCAACGTGATTTTGGGGAACAAAAGAAAATGATTATCAATTATGACAAAAAAAAAAGGAGGTTATAGGGTTTGGTTATCTGGTGGAATCCATGCATGACGACTTTTGCTGGACTTATCCAACGTCTTTCGGACTGCATGATTATGGGAAATTTGGATCTTAGGCCCAGGGGTTTATGAGTACACGAGTTATGATAGCAGGTTGATTTCAACCGACACCTTGAAGTTTGGCTTCTTCCCCCCGCGCTTCTTTGCGACTCCCTCGATCTGGTCGGCGAGGTCTGTGAGGTCTAGTCCCTTGCCGTAGCTGGGAGAGATGCCGATGGCGAGGACGATCTTTGTCTTTTTGTCCTCGGCGGTCTTGACGCGGGATGAGATGCTGCGTGGTGTTAGCGTTGGTGGTTTTGTGATTCAAAGGGGGTATTTGAAGGGGGGGTTTATAGGAGGGACTTACCGGATGGCCTTGGCAACCTGCTGAGCACTCTTGGGGAAAGCAGGCAGGACAGTAGCGATGATGCCAGCCACAGCACCAATGTATGCGGCCCAGAAGGGAGCATCCTCGCTCTTCTGGCGGACAAGGCTGGTGACGCCCTCGAACAGCTGCGCGTCCAGGGGCCCCAAGTTACCGCCCCAGCGAGCCGACCCGGTGAGGGCCAGCAGGGCGCGGCCGAGGTGCGTCAGCCCGGGCGCATCCGGGTCCCGAAGCACGGCGTCGTTAAGGGCAAACGCAGCGTTGGCATCACCGCCGTACCCCGTGCGAGCCCAGACGTCCCGAACCAGCAGCCGGGCCAGACCCTCAGTGAAGACGGTCGGCGTGGACGAGAAGTCAACGTCCCGAGGGACAGCCTGCTTGAGGAGTTCCAGCACGGCGTCGACGACGGGTCCCTGGGCCGGGTCGGCGGTTAGGGATAGGGCGTCGAGGGGGTTGCTCTCGCGCAGGTCGAGAGGGAGTTTCATCATCAGGGCGCCTTGCTTGTTGGAGCCGCCCGAGAAGGTCACGTCGCCGATGTTGGGGACCGCCTTGACAAAGGCCTCGATGACGGTGGCGATGGCCGGGAACTGCTCGCGGCGACGCTTGGACATGCCGAAGATTTTGCCCTTTTCCTTTTCGTTGCAGTGTCGCATGCGCTGGACATCCTTGAAGAGTTCTCCCGGGGCAGTGTAGGCGTTGGTCGAGGGGATGGGGTACGGTTTGGTGGCGTCGTTGAACATGAGCATGCTGCCGTAGCCGCGGAAGCCGCCGCCGCACATGTACACGGGGACCTTTGCCTTCTTGTCGCCGTTTGCGTAGGCGGTTTGGATGGCGGCGAGATCGGGGAACTGCTTGCACAGCCCGTCGTACACGCCGGCCATTTGCATCTGGAGATCCTTGATGCCGAGATCGCGGGCCTGGATCCCCGCGGGTGAGTCGTCGTCGAGGAGGCGCATCAGGCGTGCGGCGCCGTACGGCATGCTCATCCCCGCGGCGGCGGCCACGAGCTCGTAGTCCGGAAGCCGGGTGTCTACCCAGGTCATCTGGACGCTCCCGCCGCCGAGGTCCAGGAACAGCGCTCCGCCGTGTACGTCGACGACGCCGCTGCGGGAGCCCATGACGGCGCCGCACAGCGTCTCGGCGGTGCCGGCCAGCACATTAACCACGAGACCGGGGGCCTGCACCTCGATGGCGTCGAGCATGGCCTCTGCGTTTGCGGCCTTGCGCATGGCCTCGGTGGCGAGAACCATGATCTGCTCAGGGGGCACGCCGTGGTCGAGGGCTACGAGCTTGAAGTGGGCGAGGGTAGAGGTCACCAGCTCGATGGTGTCAGGGGGAAAGGTGAGGGTTCCGGGGGGGCCCTCGACGAGGCGGTCGAAGAGGGAGATGGCGGCGCGGTCGGTGTAGACGGGCTTGAGGAGGCGGGTGGTCGGGGGAGCGAGGGAGGTGATGGAGAAGCGGATGCCGTTGGAGCCCATGTCGACGATGGCCCAGAGGTGGTTCGGCGCCGAGGGGTTCCAGGGCTTCAGGGCATCTTGGAGGTTGTTGAGGTCGATGACTTTGGCCATGGTGATGAATTTGGTTGGTTTTTTTGATGTAAAGAGGGGGCGGGATGAGAAAAAGAATGAGAAGTGAGATGAGAGAGGCGATGATGAGATGGGCTTAACAAAAACTCTAAAGACTTCCCTCTCTTTTATACCCCAAAATCTAAACCACCTGCCCACCCTCCCTTCCCTTGAGTGACATGTTCAACAAAGAGAAGAAATCCGCCAGACGATGCACGACGGGACGGCTCGCGTTGCCGTTGCCGTCGTCGCTTCCCCCATCCGGAGCCGATCTCGGGGAAAAAAGAGCGGGGCCGAAGAACAAAGCAAACGCCGCAACGGGCGGAGATGGAGATGGGTGGGAGGGGAAGGCACCATTCCGGGGAAGGAGCGACGGGAGAGACAGAGCTGAAAATGATATTTAACTTGGTAGTCTCGATAGTCTGGGTGATGTGTCGCAGTAGTTACGCACTACTGAGAGTGAGTGTCTGGCTGGCTGAATGACTGAGGTTTTGTTCCGATCGGGCCTGTTTTGACGGCCACACACACACACGCACAAGATGGAACCGCACAAAAACTCAAGATTCAAAACGGCTGCAACTCTACTTCCCCCTCCTCCCGCAACCAATTTGGCCGCCGATGCGAAGACCTGCCAGGCTACGAGAAGCGGCCAGGGCACATAATACACAATATGTTGACTTGCATTAAGTGATCGCCCATTCAATCATTCCCGCGAGGCCGAGACAAGACGGAAGGAGACGGCGGGAGAGGGGTGCATGAACGAACACCCAAGATGGACGGGCCGGCAAAGCAGAGACCCGGAGAGAGAGAGAGAGACACCATTGACGTAATCCAAAGTAAGACGACCGACGACCGATGAGTCCCAATTGAGGAAACATGGCACACAATCGCCACGGCCACGACGTCGGGCATGCATTCTTTTGGGTGTTGGGTGTCTCGTCTCGTCTCGTCTTTCGCAGGGCACGAATGCTGATGAATGAGTATGACGAGCATGAGTATCCCCCCCCTGCTTTTTTGTCCTGCATGTCTCACAGCTTGACAATAGGAAGGACCGGATGACCATCATCAAGAGGAATCCATCCATCCATCCATCCCCATGTCTTGCTTCTCTGGAAGCTACTCCGGAAAGGTCATTCAGCCAGCCAGCCCGAGGCGAAACGGGTCGACCGAACGAGACACTCAATCCAAGACATGATATGATGTTGTTTTTTTCTCTCTGCGAACATGCAGCTCCAAAAGGACGACGCCAAGGCTAGGGACTTCCTAGCTGCCTTGCTAGCTTCTCCTAAGCCATGGAAGCTCCCTCTCTTTCTTCCCCTGCCCTGGGCTCTCCATTGCGCCCAAAGACCCCAGACCCTTCCTTGTCCTTTTCTCTCTTCTCCGCCTGCGCCTGCGCAGTAAAAAAGGGCGCCAACCAACAGCCCATGTCAAAAAACCCTCTCTCTATCCCCTGATTTTTTTTCTCCCATTGGGCCCTGGGGAGAGACCTGGAGCACTGACGAGCCACGGGAATGCACACGCCCAAAAAGGCCAACGCACAGCTGTCGTACCGGATTGCCTACCGGGCGGCGCTGGATCTTGGGATCTCACAGTGCCGCACGGGAGAAGGGGGGAAAAGGGAAGGGGAGGACCTTTTGAGGCTTGTTACTCGGTGGGAGATGTATCCACCAAACAAAACAAATAAACAAGAATCAAAACAAATGGGAAAGGGGGGGGAAAAGAAGGGAGAGAAGAGGCTCCCGCCATGTGGCGTTTGAAGGGGGGGGG
>JAMQMW010002161.1:0-60155 GCA_024115155.1 Thelonectria blattea
CTGTAGTCGGACTTTGCGCCTGGGGGGATGGATTAGTGGTGATGGAGGCTGAGATGGGCTAGCCTACCGTCCATGTTGAGGAGGAACTGATGCAACAACAGAGCAACATCGAGCGCATCACCGTCTATACCCGTCAACACCAGCTGATTCAGGTTCATGTCCAACTTTGTCCCCCGCTGCCCATCCCCCTTCGTAGCATGTGAGTGCCACGCCGACACAGCGAGAATCAACTCCAGCAACGGCAAGCTTAACGTCGCTTGCGATGGAATGCGCTCGGTAAAGTACTTGTTCGGATCGTAGGCGTCAAACGCGGGCCCGACATTGTTCACAAAGTACCGGAACAGCTCGGCCTTGCCACGCTCGTTCAGCGGAGCCCCGGCCACGTCCAACCGCGGCGACGCACCGTACTGCAGCACCGAGTACGGACTCAGCGTGCTCCGAGCATCGTGGAGAAGCGAGGGAGGCGTTGTGGCAGTGGTACCCAGATGCACCGAAGGATCGAAACCCAACCTCGGAGCATCCCTCGCCGGAGCCGGGAAGCCCAGGGTCTGATTCGAAGTGGCGTCGTCGTCGGCATTCCTCATCGATAGGCCGTCGATGCCCCAGACGTCTGCTTTGGGTGCATTTGGCCGTCCAGGGCCATCGATACGAGGAGGAGGTGGACTCCCGCTCGATCCGCCAGCGTGGGGGCGCGAGTCCTCGTCCGACTCGGAGCCGTCGTCGTAAAACCTCGCAACCTCGAGGCTCTGGTCGAGGAACTTGAGCTTCTTGCCTGACGTCCTGCACCAGACCTGGCTGTCCGAGAACTCGGGGTGCGATCCGCTGCGGACAGTCGGACAAGTCAGCGCTGCAGCATATACTGCTGTGTGATGGATGGATCTCACCTCGAGCTGGAACTATGACGGAATCGAACCCGGAGATTCCTATTGCACTGAATCCTCTTCTTGACGCACTGCGCGCAGGGTTTGTTGCCGTCGCCTGCGCGGGGAGCAAAAACATGAGACGAACAAGTCAGCCAATAAGTTCGCCACGTTTTGGTCCTCGAACACGACAGCAGGCTTACACTTGAGATGTCTAAAACCAGCATCATGTGAGCAAGGATTTCCCAGATTCGATCAAATGCCAGATTTCGCCAAGTATGGACCTGGGGGGAAAGTCAAGTCCCGAAAATACTTGCCTCGCACGGCAGTTCTTTGTTCAGGACCCGGTCAGCTTCTGACGTGTTTTCTAGAGGGATAAAAAAATGAGCACGTAGGGATCGAGTCACCTCGCATCCGGGTCTTCTTGGGCCGGTCGGCGGCATGTCAAGTCTCTCTGTGTCTCTCTCTCTTTCTGTCTCTGTCTCTTCTTGGGAAACTCGTTCGAAAGTGGTAACTTGGGCAAAAACAACGAAACAATGTGGAAAGCGGGTCTGGCATTTTCGCGGGGTGAAGGGAGGAGGAGAAGTCTCGCGGTTTATATCCCTTTTTCGACCGGCGAGGAAATTGTCTCTCCCTTGCCCTGTTGGGCGAGGAACAAGGGGGGCAACCTAAAGAAACCAGGGTGTGTTCTTGGGTGCGGAGAGAAGGCCTAAAACTTAACAAACGAGTCCTTGCTTCATCTGGTTCGTGCATCTGGGGCGCATGTGTGCGGGGGAGAGGGAGTTGTTTAGCGTCGCTGAATCCTTGCCGAATCTGGGAGGTTTATCGTGGAGGGTCGGGCTTCATGTGACGTTGCTGGGTTTTTGATATTGTGGTTCTGGATTGGGTGAGAGGAGAGGGAAGATGGGAATGGCGATGAGAGGAAATAGTCAACGATGGCAAAAGGGGATATAAGAGTGTGGGTGAAGGCGGCTTCTTGGACTTGCAGGTCAGAGCTCCTTCATTCTTCCTTAGCATCTAGCTACCTGAGCCTCCTCCCCTGGAGTTCATCTTCTTCATTTTTGACTTATTCTTTTCTTGTTCTTTTGCTTCGTTTCCTCGCCTGGCTTCATCTGAACTTGTAGCCGCCATGGAGGCCATCTCAGCCATGGGCAACGTCCCTTATGCTGCCGCCGTAGGCATTGCTCTCTTGGCCTACTTCGTCCTTTACCCGCTGGTGCTTTACTTCCAGGACCCCAAGGGTAAGTCATCCAACCCATGGAGATACACCATCAATCATACTAACCTCTCAGGCCTCCGCCGCTTCCCCAACATGTCCACCTTCTCCGGCATGTCCAACATCCCCTTCATGCTCCTCGCCCAAAAGGGCGCCCGCTCAACCCACCTCTCCAAGCTTCACAAGAAGCAGCCCGTCCTCCGCACCGGCACCAACGCCCTCTCCTTTGGCAGCGTCAAGGCCATCAAGGACATCTACGGCCACGGAACCCCCTGCACAAAGGACGAGTCCTACGTCCTCACCGCCGGCTCCCACTTCCACCTCGCCGACGTGGTCGACAAGCCCGACCACGCCCGCAAGCGCAAGGTCCTGTCTTCTGCCTACGCCCTCAAGAACCTCGAGCGCTGGGAGTACAAGGTCGCGGACAAGACGCAGCGCATGATGGCCCAGTTCGACAAGCGCTGCACGGGGCCACTCCCTAAGGGAAGCAAGTTCGCCGACCCGTCGGAGCTGACCGTCGACTTTCGCGCCTGGACGAACTTCTTTTCCCTCGACGCCATTGCCGATATTGGCCTCAGCGAGCGCCTGGGTCTCCTCGACCAGGGCCACGACCGCGTCGTCGCCCAGGAAAAGGACGGCTCGCTCTTCGAGACTAACCTCCGCGAGTGTCTGTACCCGACGGCCCGGAAGCAGGCCCATCTTCTCTGGAGCTACGACAACTACAAGCTCGTCGACAAGCTGTCCAACGTGATCCCCTACTACCGCAAGATGACCGAGTCGGGCCGCGGCTGGGAGGCCATTGTTCTCCGCCGCGCGAATATCCGTCTTGAGCGGTACCGGTCCGGCGAGAAACTCGACGACTTCTTCCAGGCCCTCATGGAGGACAAGAACGGAAACGCGCATAACCTCGAATGGGGTGAGATTGTCGCCGAGATCAACATCATGATGAACGCCGGCAGCGTCACCACGGCTATTGCCCTCGCAAACGTCATGTACCAGCTGATCCTACACCCGGAGATCCTCAACAAGCTCCGCGCCGAACTCGACGGAGTTCTCGAACCCGAAGAGTACGTTGCCCCCTACGATAAGATCAAGCATCTCCCCTATCTCCGCGCCTGTCTTGACGAGTCCCTCCGTCTCTGGCCCCCTACTCCCCAGGGCCTCGCCCGCAAGACCCCCGAGGAGGGCTCTAACATTATGGGCTTCTATGTCCCCGGAAACACCACCGTCAGCATCTCCTCGCTGGTGGCACACCGCGACGAGTCGGTGTACCCGGAGGCGGACAAGTATATCCCGGAGCGGTTCCTGGGCGACAAGGGCAAGGAGATTCAGTCCTACTTTTTGACCTTTTCCGCGGGAGCCCGCGGCTGCATCGGCCGGAACATCTCGTACCTGGAGCAGGCGGTGCTGCTCGCGTCCGTCGTGCACCGTTACGAGTTTGCGTTGGCCGAGGGTTTTGAGTTGAAGCGCGAGGAGACCATGAACCATATCCTGGGCGAGATGCCCGTCAAGGTGTGGAGGAGAGACTTGGGCGTGGATAACTAAGGGACGAGTAATGAACTAAACGAAAAGGAATCTGTGACGATAGAAGGTGGAAGGCATTGGGAGAATAGCCGAGGATAGCATACACTGGGTAGATTGCACTCTTGTTTAACGAAGCCGTTGTCGGCTCTAGTCTTGAAAGACGATCCATTGTTTTTATTTGCTGCGCTATTGGCAAGTTGACCGCTGCGAAGAAACCACACATGCCCTTCCATTTCTTCCCTCCGCTGGAATTAAATTCGGTAGGGTGTCCCTCCCTCCATGATTATCCGCCGCTCTACTCATGGTCGTCATGATTCTCTGAGACAAGGTCCAGTATCTCACCTCCCTACACGAATATCGAACTCCTGGTCTTGCTCCATTGCAAAATCAGGTCTGCTCTGGCCATGAGAAAAGAGACTCAGGTGGCACCTGGGCTTGTCACTGGTTCGCCTTCCGGTCCGCCTTCTGGTTTGGCTTCTGTTTTGTCTTCTCGTTCGTCCTCTGGCTCGTCTTCGGGCTCATCTTCCTCATGTCTGCTCTAGTGATGAGAAAAGAGACTTAGATGGCCCGTCTTGGGCTTGTCATCTGGTTCATCTTCTGGTTCATCTTCTGGTTCATCTTCTGGATCGTCTTCTTGTTCGCCTTCTGATTCGTCTCCGGAATCATCTTCCGGCTCATCTCCCGGCTCACCTTTCGGCATCGGAGGAACATCGCCGAGGCCCTTGGGTAGCATGCTCGGGTGCATGCTATCCGGAGGATACCCGTTGACCCTCAACCGCCATAAAAAGCAGACCGGGACTTTCTGGATGTAGAACCAAGCACCCTGGTTGAAGCCCTTTGTGGCGAAGAGCTCCCAGACGAACGTGCCGACGCCCCTGTGGTCGTTGCCAAAGTACTTGGACCTCCGCGTGGCCTGGGTGGTGTTGTACAGGCAGATGTTAGCATCCTCTTCGACCGTGGCCCAGTGTTGAGAATCGACAACGATGGCAAGGTCGTCAACACTCTTGCACATATTGAGAATTTGAGCTATTATGGCCACCATTTTGCGATTTGTGTGACTGGGTTCTGGAATATTTCGTAGGCGATGTTGCTGAGATGAGATGGTCTGGACAGATATTAATTCTTCTCGTACCGGGTGGGAGTCCGACTGGTGGTCTCGTATCCGGCATAGTCGTGAGGATGTCTGTAATCGGTATGAGGATTGCGAGCTGAAGAGATGCTCGTTGTCGAAAAGTCAGTAAGTTGAATATTGCCTCCAAGGCTGATTATGCCGAAAATGATTGCTGCTCCAGGCTCAACGCGTAACGGCAATCGGAAGGCACTTCTTTTGGGGTAGGAAACAGAGCCATTGATTCCTGGAGTAGGGTTGAATCCAGGCAAGTAAGGAGGCACGGGGGGCGCACGGAAAGCGCTGTAGAGTCGCTGCATTGAAAATTCTAACTTCATCCTCGGTTACTTCCATCTCTCCATCTGGAATGACGTCTTGTAACACATCTTGGCGACGCTGGAGCTTGTGATGGTCCTCGCCATCGTAGCCTGAAGATCTCATGTAACACCCGACGTCAATTCGATAGACGCGTCTGAGGAGAAGACCGGGCCTCGTTGGCCCCCGGAACGCATCGACTCAGAAAGTCGACAACATCATCCACTCCCTGTAGGTGGTTGAACCAGTGTTGTCCGATGGGATATTCCTTCCATTCGACCTGCGCACCAAATCCGCGAAGCGTATCTCTCAAGACCTGGCCGTTCTTGACTAAGACCAGAGGGTCGTCGGCGCAGTGCTCGAGCAGCATGGGCGTCTTCTGAAGGATGGAGTTGTGGTCAGGAACGCCTTCCAAGCCGAGAACCTCGCGCATCTCGGCGAGGTTCCTGCCAGCAAATGGACAACGACACGAGAAACCCATAAAGGCTCCAAGTCTTCCGCCAGCCTCTTCGGGCACGTCGAGATTGAACAGCACGTGGGCGCTCGTTGCGCCGCCCATGCTGATGCCGGCCAGAATGACTTTATCCCATCGTCCACCGAGAAGCGCGGCCTCGTCGGCCAAGATTTGGCGAATAGCAGGAACGACTTCCTTCAGGCCTCCGGTCTGCAGGTCTTCGTTTTCGGACAGGTCCTTCGTGTTCCAGACGTCGAACCACTGGAAGATGATGGAGCTCGGGGAGTTTGCGCACTGGCGCAAGGGGGCTTTGGGGAACACCCAGCGGAAGGACGGGTAGATCTCGCCCAGGTTGAAATTGTTGGAGTCGGTCCAGTTGGCCAAGGAGCGGGCGAATTTGGGCGCATTGTCGCCGCGGCCGTGGAGGAAGACGACGGTGTGAGTGTGCGATGTTGAGGGGGGGACGACGTGGAGTGGGAGATCGATGGGAGGCATGATGGCCGTTTGTAGTAGAGGCAAAGATTGATGGATGTATTTGGTGAGAAGCTCGGCAGTTTCTTGTGAGGTGAAGCAAGGTGAAGGTGTTTTATTGCAACTGACGATACAGTTCAGGTGTGAAAGGAACAAGTCGCAGTGGGTTCGTTAGCCTGAGGAATGAAGTCGCCTGAGTCCTGAGGCATCGAATGATGAACAGGCAACAATAACATCAAATGCTGTTGGTTACACTGGTTCACAGACAACGCTTTTAAATGCAAATTGATTGGCTCATATTTCGTTCATTTTATTTATTTATTTCTTAAGTCTAAATCCGTCTCTCCCCGCCACCAGATGTCAACTATCGCGGCATCGCCGCAACTCCCGAGTCCCAAGTCCCAGGCGTGGATATCGATACCACCCTGCCTCCTCCCGAGTTCCGAGTCATATACTCGATTTATACTCATAATACACCTGGTTCCACCCTGGCTTCTAATGAACGGATATCTGGACTCTTCGGCTCCCGGACTGGGGTCAAAACAAACCGCGAATGAGCGATTGATGGGAACGGCCGCTTTAATGCCAATGTTATCGACAAGGATGAACAACTGATGCATCAAACTCGAGAGACAATTAAGCTTAAAGTCGTAAAATTAAGTTGTCATGTATGCCCGAACACGAGAATAGGCCCGGCATAGGATACCCGATCAGGCTGCGCAATATATCTTCACCTCGTATTGTCCTAGCCAAGCCGACATGATCCTTGCGACTAGTCGATCACCCATATTTTTGGTCGTGCCGACCCCTTTCTCATTGGCTTTTTTTTTCTGGCTTGCTTTCAACTTATAATCAGCCACGGCCATCTGCCAACTATCTTCAGGCTCCATCTCTAAACTCATCTGCGCACTGCTCCCGCCAAAGACATGCAATTCTCCCGTGCTTGGACGTTTCTCCTCTGCTTGACAGCAGCAGAGGCACATGCTTCTCATCACCGAATCCGAGATGCCGGAAACTTGGTCGTCTCTCTCGCTGCTTCACCCTCTGGAAAGGCGACGGAAATCCAAGCAACAATCACGAATGCCGGCGACGTCGGCATAAGCGCACTCAAGCTGGGAACGATTCTAGACGATAGACCCGTGAAGAAGTTGACTGTTGTTGACCAGTCTGGTGGGCTATATCCCCAAGGGGATTTGAGATCAATTACGTCTGACACGTTCCAGGAAACCAAGTCCCGTTCTTGGGTATCGAGCTTAGTCTCTACTACGACGGACTCGACGCAGAGCATTTTGAGTATCTGGCTGCGGGATCGTCCGTTACCCGGCTGATTGACCTTGCTGCCGTCTACGACTTGGAACAAGGCACATACACCGTCTTTGCCGAAGGCTCCCTGCCCACGCTTTCCAACGGATCCAAGAAGTCAAAGCCCTCCGGCTTCAAGTCCAAGGCCATCTCGGTCACCGTGGAAAAAGCCTCAACAGCCAGCGTTAACCACAATCTTAAAAGAACTATTCTCCAGAGCGACAGTTGCACAACCGCACAACGCGAGGCAACCCTAAACGGCATCAAGAACTGCGAACCCCTCGCCCGAGCCGCCGCCGCCGACGCCGCAAACCCCCAATCGCACCGCTTCGTAGAGTACTTCAAGTCCAACACGACCGAAGCCCGAAAGCACGTCTCAGGCCGCCTCCTCGCCGTCGCCCAAGAGTGCTCCACGACCGACTCGGGCGAAACTCGAGTCCTCTGCAAGGACGATGTGGGATACTGCGAAGACGGAGGGCCCCTCATCGCGTACACGACCTGGGTCAACGGCTACGTCGTCATGTGCCCTCTCTTCTACGACACGCTGCCGGCGCTGCCGCAAAAGTGCCACAAGCAGGACCATGCCACGACGACGATTCACGAGATGACGCACGCGCGGGCCGTGTACGAGGAGGAGGTTTCTACAAGCGACTACGCGTATGGATACGAGAATAGCACTGCTTTGGATGCGTTGACGTGTCTGTATAATGCGGACAACTACTCCTTGTACGCGAATGGTACGTTGCTGGACCAGTTAAATTTTGACGGCTATGACTGACTGCTGTACAGCCGTATACTTGGATTGCTAACTGTGACGCCTTCTTGAACAAAAGGCGGCTGATATCTGTGGGGTTTGGATTTGGATCTCCCTTTCGACGTTCTTGGGTTTCGTCGTCATTCAAACGACCGTTAGCCTCTCTTCCGCGTATCTATCGTTGCTAGCCTTTGTCCGAGGCCCGTACATTAGAGCAAGAAAACCCCTATACCACGTCGATTTCTATTGACTTCATGTTCTGTCATATCCTTCGTCTAGCATAGGTTGACCAGAACTCTGCTCCCAACCTCGTTCCAAGGACATGACATCACACTCGCATCGAGATCATTCTCTCCTCCGAAATGTCGGTGGTCGCGCCATGACTCAAAATCTCACACTCAGAGTCTCAGACCTGGACACAGTATGTGTATTCTGTTGAGAGAATTGGTACTACTGCGTGTGGGTGCCATTGATCAGTGTGGTACTTACCAGGCCAGAGGTTCTCGCAATCGGAGCCGATCTGGGGGTTCCTTTCATATAATCAGCTTCATTTCCCCTTCCGCATCGCGTAAGCGCTGCACCACCACTTACAACGCATAAAACTGGGAAATCGTAAGGTGAATTGCGTCCAAGACTTGTTGACACGTCTGGCCTGACCGGACCGTATAATACGCCTTGCAATTCTTGGCTGCGCCGTCCTAGAGAGAGAAGGCTCAGATTAGCGGCTGTATTTTTCAACCCTAGGCAGGAACGATGCGCTGTACTCTGATGGGAAGCTGGGTTGAATAAAGTCCTCGACGATTGCTAAGGTCTGATATGGTCGTGTCTCTCGTCACTAGTTACGACCAGTCTGACTGTCTCTATGAGTAGATGCTCGTTGGAAAGTCACGATGAGTTGTTATTTTATTGGAATGGCATCTTATAGCTGGGGGCGCATACTTAAAGCTGCCCTCGCTTAACGCGAGGATCGACTCAGTCAGTCAAACGAGAGCCAATACTCGAAAGGTCGACTGCAACGTGGAAATATGGTGCACCGCCTTAGAAAGCGCTCATCTCGCTGGGTTGGACCTGCTCTAAGACTTGCGCTTCCGAAGGATAGTATACCTGACATAGTGGCCATAGTGTTATGCCTGCATTAGGGATATCAACATATGGACTTGCGGATTCGAGGAAGGAGTTGGATATCTGGGGAACCAGGTACTTTGATAAAGTGAATTTTTTGGAAAGAGCCAGGACGACTAGGTCAAATAGCTAGGATAACCAGGTCAATATAATTGAAAAAGCAAGCACGAGTCTATTTGTTCTATGTCTAGCCTCTAGGTATCATCTAGGTATATACTGCGAGTCTGTGGTCACAACTCCCTGGATGCTTGACGACCCTCTAGAAAAACAAAAACATACCAAGAGTCACAACTCCAGTCTGAACCAAAACCTGCCACGGCACCTGCAAACTCCCCCCCGAGTCCTCGATCTCCGTCGTTTTCGCACCGGATTGCGCCTCGTTCCCACGCACAGGATCGTCCCCGGTCGGCGCCTTTATCCAACCGGCCGGGATCTGCGTTATATAATCGTACCAGTAGTCGCCGAGCATCCTATAGGCCTCGTCGGTGGGATGGATGCAGTCCTGGAGGTCCCACTCGGGCAGCACGGAGAAGTCGACGGCGAGGACGCTGTGGTTGGCTGCCCGACGTTCCTCGACGATGCCCGGGATGAGGGCTTGGTAAGCTGGTGTCGTGGGGAACTTGTGCGGATCGCACGTGGATATGATGACGGCGACTAGGATCACGGCATTGGGACAAGCCGCGATCATCTTGTCGATGAGGGCGCCGAGGCGCTGGGCGGCTTTGGTGGGATCGTTGCCTTCTGTTGACCGGTCGGGTCGATCGTCCATGTCGTTTGTTCCGGCGTGGAGGAGGATGAGGTTTGGTTGCTGGGCGAGGGAAGGTCCAATGTGGTCACTGATGTATTGTATTGTCTTTCCTGGCCATGCAGCCTGCCAAGATGTAAGTCATGAGCCTCGAAGGTTTTGCCTCCATGTCAACTGGACACTTACAAAGTAGCCATCAGACATATTCCCCGTTGTCAGCTCGCCAGCAAACACAAGATTATTTGCTAAAGAGAATGTTAGAGAGGATTGAGACACCCAGGAGAGAATACTCCCACCCGACAAGTCCTCTTGGAGTTTGAGCCGATAACCATTTCCATCGCTGCTCACCCACCCGGATGTGATGGAGTCGCCGGCGCAAAGAACCCGAAGCGTCGTCCCGTTATTGATGGCGGTACCAGCCGTGACATCAGTGAGGCTCAGGGCGTAAGCCGAGGATGAGGCAGCCAGACTTGGCCCTAGAATGGCGGCGATTGTGGCGAGAAGGTGGATGATAGGAGGACGCATGATGAGCGTGCCAGACTGGGTTGAGGTCAGTTAACGTACTTTCTAATTACTGTGAGGGGATTACTACCGAAGGCCTTTAGGATGAAGGGGAATTTTTAGGATATGGGCTGATGGAGTGTTGATGCCAAACAATCCCCCCATGCAAAGGCGCCAAGGGGTGCTCTCATGAGCCAGCCCGTTAACTCACTCAAGGAACGAAAACGCCCTTGCTCTGATCCGGAAATGCACAACGGGGTGCGTCGAAGACTCTAGAAACCGTAGGAAAAGACTGTAGGGCTCGCTGAAGACGGTTGAGCCATTTAGCTCAAACCACAACCATTGCGTTGGCTCGCGGCCGCTGAAACATGCTGCTGTGGATTTCTGGCTCGTCTGCAGAGCACTTAGAGAATCTAGTGACGATTCTCGAGGAAATAAGGACACGCTGGTAGGTCATCAGAAGTCGGCCTCATCAGAAACGAAGCCGAGCAAAGCGGTGTTTTGGCCACGTCGACGCGATCTCGTGTTGCGAGAGAAACTCCATTCCCGGTTTCGTGAGCTGGGTCCTTTTGATTTGCTCCTTTGCCAGGCTGCCAAGCGGCCGCTCTGCCCCCTTGTCCGTAGGGGAATTACGGCGCCAAGGAAGCCGACAGGGGTCTTGTGAGACGGAGACTCGAACGACTTGCCGTCATGGCTCGGTTAGATCCGATCTCGGGAGGGAGGGCGCATCGGTTGTGAGGATATTCGAGTGGGTGATGGGTAGCCTGATTAGGTATGCTCGCTGTCGCGTCTGTGAAAGCCTCTGATGTTGGAGGCGTGCGTTAAGTCTTGGCCGTTGAAGGTGAGGGGGGGCGCCAAATCGTCGAGGGCTTATTGTGGCTTGCGTCTCGGTTAAAGTGACACGAGTGACACCCTGATCGACGTGTTTAGGACCGTGTTATCTCCTCGACACGTGGGTGGGGTGATTGCGGCTCCGAGTCTTATCGAGGGGAATGAGCATTCGCGGGTTGTTTCCAGACTATAATTCGGTTCTGGTTGGGTGAGTGATTCAAAAGGTGTTTCTTCAGTGCAACCAAGAAATCATTTGGATCATTCCAAGTCCTCCGCAAAGCACTTTCGACACGTTCCAGGACTCGACAAAGTGTCCAATTGGGGCTCGGAAGAAGATGGCATCATCGCCAAGAAGCAATGGTCAGCAAGTTGCCGAGCGCGCCGGCTCGGCCAACTTCAAGCGCATCCACGTGACGGACAAGATGTCATTATAGGGCAAAGATTGTGACACGAAGCAATATCAGGATTAAAAAGCCTTGGTTGTCTCTATCGCGTAGAATTCTCATTTCTATCCGCCATACTGACCACCTTTCCTCAGGGGGATAACCTCATCCTCAAATCCAAATCCAGCCCGCCTCACCGCGCCATCCTTCCTGTCCGGGACCTCCGCCAACAATTGCTGATTGGAGTCATCAATCTCTCCAAACAAAATGCGTCCATCTTTGAGTCGGCTGGGGATGTTATCTTCGCCACCCAAGCACCCCCCAACAGCCTTCATATTGAGCCTCTGGCTTGCTCCCGTCGCCATGAGAACCTGCAGAAAGCTGCCGCCGCCCATCGCTGGAACCCCATTCTTGACCAGTGCGGCGATGCCTAGTGCGATAAAGGGGAGAGCTACTAGAAGTGACAGCCCGTAGGGTAGGTACAAATTGATGGGATGCGAGAAAGAGTAGAATGTGCGTGATGTGAATGTGGTGACCTGCGTTGTCGTGTTCCAGAGCGAAAATTCGTTCAGGGCAGATATTGTCACATTAGCTAATGCCTCATTGAGAAGCTTGGCCGAGATTTCTATTTCGGGTTCGACACCGCTTTCTTGCGTTGGATCACGTTTGTTGCGATTTTTGTTGAAGTAAGTAGAGGCGACGTTGGTCCCATTGGGCTCTGTAAGATACGTAGTCAGCACTGCGATTCGAAGGCAAGTCCGGCAATAGTTGAGCATAGCCAGGGGACTCTCACCAAGATTTCCAACAAAGGGGATGAAGAATGACTTCGTGCTCTCTGTCTGGGGCTGGATCATGACCTGCGTTCCATTGGTAAGAGTGATGGATTCCAACTTAACAGAGGGGTCACGGGTTACAGTCATTGGATAAGTGCCCATGAGTGACTGTGCAACCGAGTCCGTGAGAGCAAATAGATTCATGACCCGGTAATTGGAAACTTGCTTCTCAGACCAAGCATTTGCGGCGTACGGTTCGTACATGTTCATAGGCAGGGAGTCTGAGTCGTAGATATCGGAAAGAAGTTGGAAGTCATCCCTGTGAGAGTAGGATAGGGACCTTATCCCGTTGTCGAAGCTTACTCCAAGGTCGTAAGTGACTGCCGCGGGCTCGCATTGGATGTAAAACATTCTGGCCACTAGCTCTTGATCGCTCATGTTGCCGAGTCCAATGGGTTGCAATAGATTCAAGGACAGCCCGGGGAAGGAGACGTTGAGAGGGTCATCGCTGTCCTGGACCGGCATGGGCCAAGGAGAGGAAATTTTATTATCGGGAACATAGGCGGCTGAGAAGTATCGGAACACGTCTTGGCCCGCGATTGCGTAGCGAGAGTCCTCTAGAACGATATCGGTATGGTTGGTGCATTCGAAGTAAGGACCGTCGAAGGATATCTGATAGGTGCAATTCGGCCCGCAGGGTGATTCCGAGGGCAAAACCTCCCCCATGGACAACGTAGAGTCGGAAATTCTTGTCAGAATTTGATCAGGAGCTCTGCCAGCATTAGATGACACGCAAAGGGGCGTAAAGAGCCGGCGGCGTACATGTATAACCACATCACAAAGTTGGGAGCGAAGGAAGCAACAGCGTGAGCTCGAGCAGAAACCACCGACGTATTCCCCACATAGTCTGGCTTAAACGTAGGGACAGTTCGATTCTCATGCCTCGCCAGATCTCTTACCACGACGGTGAGGGCGCCAGGCGGGAAAGGTTTGGCGACGGCCAGGAGTAATATGGTCGAAGCCATCAAGCAAATGAGGGGTGCGACATCCTACGTGTTCTGCGTTAGTAGAGACAGAGGGCTGGATTGTAGGCCGTATAAGGCTTCAACGGTGCCGACTGCGATGGGACGAGTTCGAAAGAGGTACCATAGGTATTGCGTGAAAGCCAGCCCCAGGGAAAACGATAGGCAGGTGGCAAAGGTATTGACCAGAAACGTGGAGAGGGCTGCGACGTAGGTTTGCGAAGGGAAACCATCTCTATCGGTGAGCTGTTCATCGAGGTGAAGGAACATGACTAGGTGCAGAACAGCGGTGATGAGTGCTAGGGAGGAACACGGTTAGTTGCCATGGTACTGGATAAGGCGAATAGATGGATAACATATATAGATAGATAGATATTAAAAAGAACGCACCCAGGATGTAGAATAGGACAATGGAAGTCAGTGTCGTCCAGCCAATGCCCCATTTTGACTGGGAAACCGGAATCGGAGCATCTGTCGAGCCTTGAGCGGCCGTGGATTCGGACGAGGGTGCATCAGAGGGCTGAATCAGCTCATATTCGGTTGACTGTTCACTCGACATGATGGCGACGGTTGGGTTGCGACTGAGAGACGTGGTGAGGACGACGATGAGCTGGTCATCTCGGACATGAGGGGAATAAACTTGAATTCAATTGTGGCTGGGCTGAGGATGGATGGGCGTACGGATGGCATTGCTTATCCGACCCCAATATGCACGTTATAAATAGCTTGGAGCTGATGCGCAAGCTACTGCTTTAAGAAAAGATCGGTGTCTGCGGAATAATATTTTGCGTGGCTGTATTCTTATAGGTACCCTGAGATGTAGTATGTATGTCTGGTGGCAATGTGGCAGCGGGATGACTGTTGAGTACCCAAGGTAGGTTGGCTAACTTGGCTTTCTGTCAACGACACATCCTATTCTCGCTCTTCTAATATAAATAAGATTAGAGAGGAATGCTAAATTCGCTCTTAAACCGCCGCAACCACTCAGCATTATCTGCCGCCGTCGGGTTCCAAGGGTCATCACTACCAAATGTCAACACTCCAGTTCTCAGCAAATAACCTCGGCCGCAAAACTTACTCATCATACAATATACACCGCGCCTGGTGTCGAAGTTCCTCGTCCGTCGGCGTGTGCGAGTTTGGATTGTTCGGGGACATTGTCGCCGCCGCCCAACGGCCCAGTTCGCGGGCGAGCCAGCGGTGGAAGTTGGCATCGGTGACGAAGTAGAGGTTCGTCTTGACCCAGGGGGGACGGTGATCGGGTCCTGGGATGGCGCTCGAGTCGTGTTGGTTGCCTGCGCGGAGGCTTGTCGAGGGGTTCTCGGGGGCGCTGGGTTGGATGTCGCCCATGGATTCCCAGACTTGTTGGAGGGAGGGGTTTGGGAGGCCTGGAGTTGAATGTTAGAGAGGTGTTCGACTTTCTATGAGATGCGCTGCTCACCTTGGGAACTTTCACCGCCCTCATTGTGTGCCCCTGAGGCACCGCTGCTGCCTTGCAAAAGAGACGCCTGCGTGTTAATACCTCCCACCGATCCAAGCTGTCCCCCGCCCCCCTGCGGCGTGACACAATTCATAGCATCCAGACTCGCACTCGAAGCCCCCCTGGCAATCGGATCGTACGCCCGCCCCCGAAACCCAGCGAGCCATCCCGTCGACGAACTTATCAGCATAATCAACCACGTAGCCACCGTGTTATCCGCCGGCACCATGAGCTCCTGGCAAATGCACGAAACCAGCCGACACGCCTCGACCTGCAGCTCCGAGTCGGTCAACACGCGATGGTGCAGCGTCCAGTGTGTGCGTACAAAGTCGTGCAGCTGCGACTCGAGCGGACACGCCTCGAAGAGGGTCTTTTTTCCGTACAGCTTGGGCACTAGCAGGGCGCTCTCGGATTGTGAGCGGATGGGGCTGAACTGGGCTTGCTGCGCGATGTCGTCGCGGGATGTGATGAGGTCTCGGAGCCACGAGGCGGCTGGACGAGTGCTGGAGGTCTTTTCTTCCATCATCATGACTTCGGCGGCGAAGATGATGCGGCAGGCTTCGAGTTGGAGGGCGTCGTGGTTCAGGGCGCCGCCTTGGTTGTGGTGGTCGTGGGTTTGGAGGAACCAGGCGAGTTCAGACTGGATCAGCTCGTAGGCGTGTCTTGGGGATTCGATGGGAGTGTTGGTTGCGGTAAAGGGGGCAGGAGTCCGTCGCTCGCTGTCGATCAAGTCTGTAATCATCAGCAACTAAACATGCCCTACATCGGCATGAACACCTACAAGGCGGAATAGAATTCTCAACCATCTTGAGAATATCAGGTTGGAACCCCCAGTCGCCCTTCCACGCCGCCATGGTCTGTCCCATCTTGAAATGGTCCGCCAAGTGGTCGACTCGAAACTCCCACGTATCCATGGAAATTCCGCAGAAGCCGCACCTCGACGAAACCTGCGGCGGCGGAATCTTCCAGTGTCGCGTCAGCCTCTCGAGCAACGGCGCATTGTGAACCAAATGCAAATGCTGTTTTAGATGGTCCTTTCGACTAAACGTTCGCTCTCTGCAAAACGACGGGTTGTGCCCTTCGATGTGAGGTCCATCAGGGTCGGTCTCGCCGCAAAAAACACAGTGCGCCTGCCCGCTCTGCTCGTTGATGATGCGCGGTCCGTCCGGGGCGCAAATCCATCGATCCAGGGGAAGATGGATGGACTTTTCATGCCGCTGCCAGTCGTGCTTGGTTCGAAACGTCTCGGTGCAAAAAGTGCACTGGAACCGGTCGAGTGGGATGGCCAGGGAGCTTCTCGCGTTGCTGCGTCTCTGGCTGGGTCGTTTCTTGAAGCGTGAGCGCTCGACTCGGGTCGGCCTCGATCCTGTTGGTCTGGGGAGGCCTCGAGAGCTGTGAGAGCGGACGGATGAGAAGGAACTTCCCGTCGAGCGCGACGTCCCGGTGCTACTGGGGTGCGCTGGCGAATGATCCGACTCGCTCCGGCCTGATTCGGGGTCTTGTGGGCTGCTGATGCCTATGTTGTGTTAGAATGAATCTAGAGGGCATGGGAGGTCTTTAGAACCCCATATGCTGTCTTTAGGTGACCTACGTGATTGTCTGGAAGCCAAGGCACGTGCAATAGCAGAAGCCGCAGCAGGCTCATCCTCCGGAGGCGAATCAAACCACCTCTCCAGCGGATTCAAGTGCTGCTTCCCCCTCTCAACAATAGGCGTCCCCGGCCTCCTCGGAATCTCAATCGGCTTCGACGACGACTCCCTCTGCGCCGACCTCGCCGGCTGCTGCATCATGCCGCGCCTGCGAGCGTTGGCGAGCCAGTTGGCAATCTGCGTCTTGCTCAGCCCCGTCTGGTTCTGGAGCATCTCCTTCTCCTCGTCGTTGGGGTACGGGTCGTCCTCGTGCGCGAAGAGCCACTGCCGCAGGATCGAGACGGCTTCCTTGGAGAACCGCGTGCCGACTTTGGGCGGTGGCTTCGCGCTGAGAGCATCGCTCGAGCCGGGCCGGAGCTCGGGGGTCGAGCTGTTGGTTGGGTTTGTTTGAGCCGAGTTTGCGGCAAAGGCGGAGTTGTTGTTCCCTGGGGTGTCTGGTCAGAGGGATTGCCCGTGGGTGAGTCGGGAGTAGATGTCTCACATTGCGGTCCAGCAGCCCAAAAGTCTCCCAGCGAATTGGTCTGCGGAAACAGATTATCCAGTCCCAGAGGGCCAAAGTCGCTGCTGTCAGTCACGTTCCCCGACAACGTCTCCAAAGCAAAGTCGGTGAAGGAGGCATCCCCGCCAAAGTCATTGACGAAGAGCGAGGCCGGCTCGTTCGCCTCTGCGTTCACGTTGTTGTGGGAGTCGTCGGCCATTTTACCCGGGCCAATGATGGCCAATTGCTTCGTGTCGCGACGGAGATCAGGCGTTTCTGATCGATGCAGGCAATCCGATGTTGCATTTGCGTATCCGGCGGCGTGGCGAATGAGAGAGGGAATGAGAAAATGGACTTCCGAGCTTCGGGAATAGTGTTGTTTCCTGGCAATCGACCCCCGCGTGATCTGGGAGTCAGGCGGTCTTTATATCTTTGGGTGGGCCAATCTGGATTCTCGTGTCATCTTGACGCTCCATTAGTTAGCTCCAACGTGTGGTAACACCAACAGTCACACGGTACTGATATAGATGTGGTTGCATAACTGTATGAGTATCGGACAGACTGCCCAATGGATAGATCATCTTGATGGAGAAGCATAAGGGGTCCTTATCGGGCCGCGATTTTGCGTCTTGAGCAATGTCAGATGCAGAATCTTAGATCCAGTTGATGATGTGCACTAGCACGGATACTGCGTGAAACGGGGACACACGAGTACAATGCGATCCTCTGGTCGGCAGACACAAGTTGGAGTCTTCTTCCAAGATGTAAATCAACATGAAGCGAAGCCATGCGAATCGAGGACTTCAGAGCATCTTAATATACCCCGATCGACCTCGACCCGTCTCACATAATGATGCCGTAGTTATCAACTCCCAGCTTGTCAAGTACGCCTTGCAATCGGGCGCATTTTAGCGAGGTTCCACACGTCAAATCTGACGTGCTCAAAGAGAACAATGGATAACAATCTACCCGGGTTGACATTAGGAAGAGTGGGTCGTCCTCTGTGAAGCAGCTGATGATATGGAGGAATAGCCGAGATGAATTGACGTCTTTGAATGTGGTTTGACGCCGAGCTCATGTTCATCACGCACTGGGGTTCTCTACCTCAGGAGTATCAGGCTCGCCTGTCAAGGAACATTGGTCTACTTGTAGGTAATAAAAGGGTAATCAATAATTGACATAACTGCAATGGCCATTCAAACTTGAAAGGGGGTGAGAATAGGACACTATCATTCAAGTACGTAGTGGAAGAAGCTTACAAAGTTGCAAAGTGTATTATCTCTCGCTGAATATAAAAAAATAGGTAGCCAAGCTTCAACTATGGCTACATATCTTGGAACTAAGTATTCGTACATGCACCACCTAATCCCCGCTGTATCTTCGTGTAGATAAGTCTATCCATGTCTAATTACTACTCATTCATACAGACGACCTTCCTTACTATTCACAACCTTCAAAGCCTCGTCTCCATCATCCAACGATGCAATCGCCAATCTTCCAACCTCGTCCCCATGCTTCACATCCCCAAGTTTGATTCGAAAGTCCTTCATACGCTTCGCGCGCTCCCCCGCCGTCATGAATGACCCCGTTGCCGGAATCGTGCTCACATATGGGTTGTCCCTCACCGCCAAGCTGGAGAAGTTGAGCATCAGCGAGTCGTTGGTGTGAGTAAAGAAGCGGCTGATGATTGGGTGCGCCAAGCTCGCAATCACCATGACCGTGGAGGCAATGACCAAAACGACAACCCATTCTGTGTGCGCTTTGATAACCCCGACGTCCCTGCTCCGCGTGCCGTTGACTCTCCCGCCTGCAGTGTCGTTGACGGAAAGACTCGGCGAGGCCATGGCTATCCTGTTACGAGCATCCATGCAAGTCCAGTACGTGTTGAACAGCTGGGTGAGGCGTGTCGCGAAATCTTCCTTGGTAGCGTTGCCCAGGCCCTGGGAAGAAAAAGTTTTCCCATATTCAATGCTTGACGCCAACCCTGGGTTCCTCAGGTAGTAAGTAACGGCCGTGGGGTAGGTGGGGTGCCCTGAGATCGAGGTGAGGAAATAATGGGCAAAGTTGGACCAGCCTTTGTGCCCATCTTGCTGGTCGATCAGCGTGTAAGCTGCTGGCAAGTGATCGAGCTGTGAACGCCGAAAGCGAGAGACGCCACAACTGGCTGAACCATCGCACATAACCTCTGCCTCAATATATGTCGTTGTCATGGTGCAGTTTATAACGCCGTGTAAGCCTGCATTGTCCGACCAGTCTCCATAGATGAATGTGCGAGGTTTCACGGTATTGTCGGTAATATTTGCCGTCAGGAATTGCATATTGGTATAGTTCGAATAGATCCAGGCCCCAGTCCCACCGACGTAGCCGTCCTCCTTCGTTGGGTAATCGACCAGCTGGATGACAGAAGGGCAGTCGAGGTAGAGGTACTCAGTTTCCAGGCGTAGAGAGTAATTTGTAACGGGTCCCTCGATGGTCGATATGGGCAAGCCGACGAGCGAAGAATAGTTTCTCGTGTCGGTTGTGTTAAACCAGCCTCCACCGTCAGGGCGCGAGCTCTCCTCATAGTCTTCAATCAAGGGGATTTTGACGTTACCCCACGGATCGACGGTTGCTTTTCTTGTTTCATTTGTTGCGTAAAGCGAACTTATGAACAGCGCATTGGGAAGTGCAATCGTTGACATCCGGTCCGAGTTGTCATACAACTCTACGTCGCCGATGGGTTGATAGTAATGAAACGAAGCCATGGAGTTGTAGGTTTTGTTTCCGGCTGTGATTTGACGGAACGAAGCCTGGCCGCCAATCGGGGAGAGAGCCCAGATGAGAATCAAGCCAACGCTCAGGAAGCTCAACATGCCCAGCTGCACCTGCGAGAGCACGGTGCTCGTGAGCGATGAACTTCCGGCGAGTAGATCCAAAACGCCGATGCGCTCTCCCTTTTCCAGCTTCCACGTAAGAATAGCGCATATAGCTCGACTTAGGACGCTTGCGAAGAGGATCGGAAACACGCTGGGTCCCTAAGCATATAAGTGGCCGCGCTCGCTCGTATACATTGCCCTTTGGGTTCTCTTACATATTTAGAAGCTTCCAAAAGGGCCCCTGTGGTTCGTGGGTTATCGTCAATCGGAAGTTCATCGTAATATTGCACCATGAGAGCAAAGGCGAGGAAGGCCAGCGACAGTAGGAATAGGACAAGATCGACACCCATGTCCAGCGCCACTGACACCGCAGAGACCTTGACTGGTTCAGGTGCGTTCGGCCAGCCCTGAGGGAGAGCCGCTGCCTTGTCGAGGAGGGGCATGCTTGATGGCTCGCGGGAGGCGGGAGGTTCCGAACGAGGGGTGGCATCCGGGCTAGTCATGGCTGCAAATTTAAAGCAGTAGACTCGCGGACCGGTGGTGTGGCTCAAACATGGGAAGAGAAGCGAGTGCGATCTAGGTTTTTTAAGCATAGGTAATAAACACAGCTAGAAATGGAAATAAAGGCATTGCCGGGCAGTGCAAAAAGGGAATGGATGACCCCAGTACGCAAAGCAGACTGATGAACTCGGCTCTTTCTGTACATGGTAACATATTCAGCTGACTGCATGGTGGCGGGTAACTTTGTCAGACCATTGCGGGCGTGGTTTAATAGGTAGATAAAGGGAACCAGAACCTGCTACGTACGTGTAAAAGCGGATAGCAGCCCGAGGACTGTCTCTGCTGGTTGGACGCTGAGACGAGTCTTTTCTTATTTTGGCTGTCATACAGTGCACGGGGTGCAAATCCAGGGCTTGTAACCTCCACGTCAGAGAGAGGCGCCTTTCAATATGACCCCATCGCTCTGTGTGTATTCAGACGACAACCTCATCACCCTGGCGTATTGTGGCTCTGTGGTAGGACTAAGTTTGGCTGTAGACAGGCGGGTGATTGATTCTTGACTTACCTATCTTTAGAGAGGCCGTCCTAGATGGCCGTCTCAATAACGTCAGCTGGGTTAATACGCCGTGGGCTGCTTTCTATGCGGGAGGGATTTATGGCGTAGTAGGACTTGACGTGGAAAGGGAGAAGACTGGAGTAAGGGCGGGAGAAGCGGCGACACGAGTTGATTTATATACGTCTTGAGACACTCGGGCTTTACACAAGGATACCTAGCCAAATGGAAAATCGGCCCCGAATGGATGCTTCAAGTTGCCTGATGCAACCCCATCCAGCTGTCGGACGTGCCGGGCGAGTTGATACCTATTTCTGGTCTCCGCCCATTCCGCCCTGATTCCGCCATATCAAATCAGCAATAAACATGAAACAGCTAAGTTTATGGAGAGCCGTATGAAATAAGGAGACGAAGTATGCACTGCAAGAGTCTATGTGGTGAGTATGAACAGTCAGGAGGACTAGTTCTGGCCCTCTCTCAGAAGTTGACGATCCTTCCCTCGAGAAGCAGAATTGACCAAAGGTGAGCCGGGACTGAGCAATCCTGAATTTGTCCTGGTCAAGAGCGACGGCGCCTTAAGTAACTAAGCATGATGGCTTCTCGAAGTCTGGATTGGGGTCATGCAGATATAATTGCCAGTCCTCTATGTATTCACTGACACCGGCACGCATTGGAAGCTTCGTTAACCCCGGGCAAACGTATGAAGTATGCGAGCACCTTCTAAGACCGCAAGACGACTATCTCCTGTGGTGAGGAGGATGGTTGCATTTGTCTTCGCTTGGGATTAAGATATGTTCGCACTGCACGAGTCTTGAGATTACTCTTGATTCGTCAAGGCAGTCAATCTCAATACTCTATGCACAAAGCTGACGTAGCACACCTCATAACCTTCAGTCAACTTGATTCTAGTTGATCTGCAAACTGTTCTGTCCCCCTTCATTCAGTTTTTCTCCAATGGTGAACGTCATTTGAAAATTGTCACTGAGACAAAACCAGTAAGTCCGTGGTATTCATTAATTAAAGACGACTTTGAATGTATAATCGTGCCTCGCATATGCAATGGGACGTTAGATGTGGGTTTATCTCGATCAACGGAAATACGATGCTGGCACGATGATTCGTCGCGGACTCATCACGGCCTCGCAGCAACGGGTTTGCCGATACCTTCTCGCAACGTACAAGCAGTCCAGGGCCTATCATGCATGAAAAGAAGGTTAACAACAGGGCAGTGCAAGATTTTACGAAGCCAAACATGCAAGACCGCTAATAGTCTATGCGGCCACACGAGACGGTCGGCATATGTTACGTTCAATGTCTGCAGCAATGAGTGACCCTGAAATCCACCCCACGATCTGGCCGTGGCTGGAGATGCTACGTTGGATCGTCTTGGTCCCTCGAATCGGGGACTCCGCCTTATTTCCGTTTGATGAAGGACATGCTGGGCTGACTATTGCGGGGGATGTGCATATCCGTGCAGTCGAGACTCTTTCGAGAAGCCAATGTCGATGCATCGCTGTATCCACCACCACTGTTGGGACGAGCGTCCCACAGCATGGTAACAGTTGTCTCCTGAGGTGCTTCTTTACCAAGGCGCTTTGAGTCCTTGTTCAATGTGACGGACTGGTTACAGATGACCTGCAGGCACTAAAATTAGACATTGCAAGACGACATGTTCAGAGAAAGGCAGATGTAGCCATAACAACCACGAGTCGATCAAGTATATAAGAGCAACATCCTAATATTGAATCCAACTATTTTACTCCATCAGCATCAACTCGACAGAACTCAGCACAACTCAGCTACAACATCAATCACCCAACCAACTACTCCTTTCTACCTTGAACCACCAAACAACCACAATCACCCACAACTCCTCCCCCTCCTCTTCAGCCATCACCATGCATTTCACCAGCTTCATCACCGCCGCCATCCCCATGGCCGCCACCGTCACCGCTGCTCCCGCCAAGAACACCCAACCCGCCGTGGTCAACCTCATCGCCATCAGGGGAACCGATATCCGAACCCAGACGAAGACGGACGTCTCGGTCGAGTTCGGCAAGCTCACCCACGTCGACCACCTCTCCATCACCGAGCTGCGCATCAAGGACGTCAGCGTCAGCCGCAGCGACATCCCCAAGCCAAACGTCGACAACGTCGTCTGCCAGCGCTACCTGAACGAGTTTGGGACCACGGTTGGCAGCGACCGCTTCACCAAGAAGACTCCTGCGCTCATCGATACCAACGAGATTCCCTTCAACTGGGTCTTGTGCTACGTCGTCAAGAACTAGACTCCGGGTCCTGATTCGGCCTGACACCATGGGGGTTTAGAATGGTTATAGATTTGGTTATAGACTTGATTACATAGACGCATTTTAGATTTAGACTTAATTTTATTGTTTGCATCCATCCATCCATCCTTCCTTTCGGGCCAAGCATTGATTTGTTGTATTCATGACTCGAACTGAATACGTGTGAATTGCAAGTCAACGAGGCTCTATCACCCGCATCGTCTATACCTATTCTCACACGCCAAGAAACGGCTGCAATTTCTTTCCCGTCCAAAAACCACACAGGCCGTATTTCAAATATCCACGAGACTGAGGTTGCTATGAAGGCGGGTTCTTCTTTATGCGACTATGCCATAGCTCTCCTCATGCACTCCTCCACGTCAATCCTTATTGGCCCCAAAGTCGCACTCAGGACCATGGCAACATCGCGGGGGGTCAGGCTCGAGGCCGTTCGGCTTCTGCTCATAAAAGCAGCAGATCTGGTACCCAATCAACCCCGAAGGAGCGTCGGGGTAATAACCGATGAAGGACCTGAACTCCTGGTGGAAGATTTCGATACTGAGGTCGTCGAAGAAGCAGCGTGCGAGGTCCCCGTCCGCGCCGCCTTCTCTGAGCGCACCGGCGAATACTTGTTCTGTCGGTCAAACCAATGAGCATCAGCTTTCGGCCTCAAGACATGAAAGATTGGGTGGCTGAGGACTTACGGTCTCCTGGAATGGAGTGCCAGACACCATCTGCATGAATCCCCCTCTGGATGTAAGGTGCGCCCACTTCGGCAGAAAGAAATGACCAGTTGATGTTGTAAGGGTCGTCTTGGCGCTTCGACTCGTGGGATTGTCCCGAGGGAGCGGCAAATATAGTTGGGGCGAAGGTGACGACGGCAGCAGCCGCGCTCAGAGCTGTGAGCTTCATTGTGAGGGAGTCTGCGAGGGGATAGAAGAAATAGGGACTTGAGTCAAGAGTCAAGATCAGTTTACAAGACTGAGTTGGTGAAAGGGGAGGTTGATGTTGTTCTCTTGCAGTTTCAAGAGAGTTCTCAAGAAGTAGGTCCATCCTTATATAGGTCCTGTACTTGCCGCATAAGAGCCTGGGACCAAGTCATCCATCTATTAACGAGAGGAGAGCGCTGTTTGCTCCGCCTCGGGCCGTTCTTCTGCCATATAAGCGCTAAATCCCTCCTTCACTGGCGGAATGTTCGTATTCCCAAATGTTAGCGCATGCTTGCATCCTTTGGTTCCTTCATCCTCTCTCTATAGGTTAAGTCGCATTGCGACAGCATGCGATTGGCCAGATCGGACTTCAATGATCCTTCCGAGTCCGGAATAGATTATTCTTAACCTTAAGGTAATTCAAGCAAAAGTAGGAAGGGATTATTTTTAGTCTTTATCCATAGTATTGATGCCTTTTACTAACCATTATTCATAAACTTGGTTTGTTTTTGGTCCTGCCACGATTGGGGCTTTGAAACCTCTTCAAAAACTGGGTTGATCCTTCTCGCCGCGAGCGACGTAGGTAGTCTCGCAGAGTAAATGGATCATCAAAACGGATAGAAGTCAAACCGAACTCTTCTCTTACGATAAAAGTGTTGGAGCGTCCCTTCGAGCTTCTTACTTCGAGTACATACCTCAGTCCAGACAGCAAAAATTGCTAGCCGCCCTTAGTGTTGAACGTCTCTCTGTGGAAAAGGGGTCTGAGAGGCTTGACAGAAGGAGCTCGGGAGTGTTATTTAACCGGGCAATATGGCCCTTTGGAACCCAGACTCGTCAAGCATCCTTCGTATGAACGATTTTGGACCTTTCTCTTTTCTCCCTCTTATGAAGTCATGGCCCAAGTTGGAAAGCCGCCATTGAATTGAAAGCTTCATCAGATCACAGAGGTACCGTAATGTCACCACACGAAATAAATGAACATTATTACTATCAGCTTGAATCAAGCTGGCAAAATAATAGTACATGTGCTTTGAGCCTATTATTGCAGAGGAACATACGGGATTCCTTTGAGAAGGAGGAGCAGACGTGACAGCAGCGAGACCCGCGAACAGAGGCCCAGCGGAAACCAGACTCCGCCGCCGTTGTCTTCGTCGTCGCTGCCCGAGCTCTGGGTCGAGTTGTTTCCGTTGCTCGTGTCGATGGTCTTCATGCACGGCAATTGGGCTTCGGCCCTGGTGACGACATCACTTGAGCCCTTGGGGAAGAAGAGGGTGAGGATGGGAGTGATAGAGCAGTTATTCCTCCGCTGGGGTATCCGCGAGGTAGTCGCCCTGGAATTGTCAGCTGTCTTTTTCTTGTTTTCGGGGGTTTAACCTCTATTTCAATGGACTTCGCAAATGACAGATCGAACGACTTGGGGACAATAGGCCAACACTCTGAGGAAGATTTTACTTGGAGGTAATGGGCTCGACGCCGTCGGATCCCGAAAGGACTGAACACAACTTGTTCACAAAGAAACCTGGAAATAATTCAGGAAGATGACTTATTTTACTGATATACACCAAGTCAACCCACTTGCTCCTGGTGGAAAATGAAGCAACTCAGAGTCCAAGCTGTCTCCATCCGCAAACTCACCCTGGAGCTTCTTGCAGATTTAGTCAGTGGTGTCACATCCATCACTTCTGTGATAAATGGTGTCCGTCACATTGAAGCTCTCGGCGCTTGAGGCCATGGCCGAGACGCACTTCTCAGACATGGCCTCTACGTAGGTGCTTTGGGAAGTAGAATCGTCGCCATTGTCTTCGTCAAGGACGAACTTGGCGCTGAAATTGATGAAGAAGATGGCTCAAGCACCGGTGCCATTCGGGCTGAGACTGGGCGGCGTGCCAAGAGCTCTTATCAAAGGTGTGGTTGCCGTTGCTGGGGTCCGAGACGGCCTTCGGCCCAAGAGCGTCCTTTCAGAGTATCCGCTTCGGTTGGGATTATGGCCAGCCCGATCATGGAAAAGGTCTTGTCGGTTAGTTGACACTCTGCCGTAGTCGACTCAGTTACCAGTGACGGTTGTCTCAGCCCAGCCGGCGATGGCCTCCCTTCGAGATCCATACCGACAAGGACCCCAACGAGATCACGTACTGGGTGCTCAAAAAGCGCGGCGAAAAGACCAAAAAGAGATCCAACTCTGCGCAGTCTTACAGCTCGCCCAAGGACGCTCCTAAGGTCTCTCGGCGTCACTTGAATGCGCGCAACCAGACCGTCTCGACGCAATCCAAGTTCCTCGAACAGCTCGGCATGGACAACAGCACGGCGCGCCAGACGGCGTACCTCTGCCAGACTGCCAGGGCTCGACGTCGATGGGACCCGACTTTGTCAACGTGGCCGACCGGCAGTTTGTCGCATGTCGGACAATACGCTGTGGCCCGTCTGCGACGAGGACACGGCGGACGGCTGCTTCGACCTTGAGGAGCAGCAGCTGGTGATTAACGGCGTGGTGCAGAGGACGAAGAAGTACAGCCAGATGATTTCCTGGGAGGTAGCGAGATTGGGAAAGCTGGGGGATGGGGATGGGGATTTGGAATGGGCCACTGTTCGTGGACGGGCAGGGATGACTTTACGAATGCTTCAGGGATGCGGACTGTCCAGGTCAATGGGGGCCTTATCTTCGATTGAGTTGGGGGGTTGGTTGGTACCAGGAACGCTCAAGTTAGGGGGAACAAAGTCGAGAGTCGACAGGATCTTGTATGATACCCTATCTACTCCGTAGGTACTTGTTTAGCTTCCGAGAGATAACGTGGTTTCTCAATGACAAGAAATGAATCATGTCACCAAGAAACAAAAATGGTCAATTTGTGCGACCAAGTCCTTATCACCAGCCCTCAACCTCCAGCTGGAAACTCACTCGCTCGACGCGTACTAGGACTCATGCAGTCATCATGCACAGCGCAGCCTTGTGCAACCGTCAGCAATTTAGGCACCCGAATTCTTGACACAGCGCGCCATTGCCGCTAGAACACGGCCAGAACAATTCTCGCAACCCTTTTTAAATCCCTCGACGGGCGTGCCAAATCTTGGCCCTGGCTTTCCAAGTTGACAGTGGGAAGGGAGGGCACACGGGGAGTAATCATTCCTTCGCTGATTGGACGTGAGACCTGTGGCTGCAGCACTCGATTCACCGGTTCCCTTATCAGAGGAAAAAGACACAGAGAAGCCGGGCGTGGGCTGATGTTGATCATGTGCGGGCGTCCAAGGGGAATCCCTACCACACCCATCACAAGGGGAATAGTCCGCCGTCCCTCCGACAAATCACGACGAGTTTCCCCGCAGTTCGAGGGTTGAAAGGGCCGCTGAGGTTTTGCTCTTTCTTTTCAGCTGGGAAAAAAAACCGAGTCATTTACCCGCCTTCAGATTGAATCAATTCCCATAAGGCTCTTTCTTCTCCCCCCTCCCCCCCTCTCCCCCCAGAGGAACCATCTTACACACCCCGGAGTTTCCTGTCGGTATTCAAATGCCACCTCGTCGGACTCGGTCGTCGTTCCACTACGTCACTTGCTGGCCCGCCGTGGGCTGAACAAAAAACACCACTTCACCGTAACCAAGAAGCCCACGATGCGACCGTCTCCCCTCGACGACGGCCGCTATTCCCTTCGTCTCTCGCCATGAAGAGCCACACGCTCGATGCCTACACGGCAATCGGCATCACATTGTTCGCTGCGACCGTCGCCTTGGGCCTGAGGCTCGTCGCGAGGCGCATGACCAAGTTTGGCTACGGCTGGGAGGATTGCCTGGCCGTTCTTGCTTGGGCACGGCTTCCCTTTTCTTCTACTTCTCTATTATCCCACGCTGCGTCGCTCTTTGCGAGGAAACCGAGTTCTAATCTAGGTAGTTGTAGGTCTTTGCAGTTGGATACTCTACCGTGAACTTGATATGTACGTCCCCATTCTCCCTCCGTGACTCTCTCGTCTCTTGCTAATCCTCCCTTCAACCAGGGACCGTCGATTACGGCCTCGGCCGAAAGCTCGCCGACCACCCCCCCAACCTGACAAAGGACCAAACCGTGGAAATGTCGTGGCTCGTCCTCTTCGCCTCGGAATTCATCTACGCCCTCTCCATCGCCTTCTCGCAGTTCACCATCCTGACCTTTTACTGGCGCATCTTCCAGCACTCGGGCATCCGCATCCCCATCCAGGTCATGCTGGCCGCGTCGGTCGCCTGGCTCTTCGTGCGCCTCGGCATGACCATATTCCAGTGCATGCCCATACGCGCCTTCTGGGAGGCCAAGCTCAAGGACGAAAAGTGCGGGCTCAACGAGGCGTCCTTCTTCTTCGGCACCGTGCTGACCCACGTGGTGCTGGATTGCTTGATACTCATTCTGCCGGCGGTGCAGATTATGAGGATGCGGCTGCAGCTGGGCCAGAAGCTCGGCGTGGCGGCTCTGTTCATGAGCGGCATCTTGTAAGCCAATTCCTAAGGCCAAGTCGTCACATTCTTGCGTACTGAAACCCTATCTAGGACTTGCATGGCCTCCATCTTCGTCTTGATCGAGTCGGTGACGTTCAACACGGACACCAAAGAGATGCCCTACGACATGGCCCTAAACATGATCTGGGCCGTCGTCGAAGTCAATCTCGCCGTCGTCTCTGGTGAGTTCCGCCGCCACCTGGAATAACCTTTTGCGTGTCTCCCCCCTGACTAACGAACCGTTTGCAAGCCTCCCTCCCGCTTCTTCGTCCCATCTTTCGCAAGCTCGTGCCCGTTTCCTTTCTCAGCTCAAAGACCCAGAGTTATCCCGTCAGCCACTTCAGCGACGTGAGGCCCGTCCCGCGCGTGAGGAATGCGACGAGGGCGTCGCACGCCGATGGGGACAGCTCGACGCGCGAATTGGCCGACGTGGATATAGAATCGCAAGATCTCGAAGCGGGCGCGAGCGACTTGAGTCACGAGTTGCAGCCTGTCGTTTCGAGTCCGTGGCGCACGTCGGGGCCGTCGGAGAGTAGTCGTGATGCCGGATGACAGATGATGATGGGATGGTGGAAATAAATGCACCGAATATAAGCGTTATGTTTTCCTTTACCATTTCTCCGAGATGTTGCAACATGAACGCGCCCAAGACATGCAGCCACCTGAGTCGTTTCGAGAGAGTGGCGGTGACATTTCTGAGGTGTCGGATATCACGGCATTGAGTCGAGCCTGACTTGTCCCTCGAGGCTGACCTTGCCAGCGCTTATCATGCGGAATCAATTGACGAGGACAAGGCGGTGTCAGACCAAATGATGAACTCCGAGTGCGACCGTCACAGCACCTCCAACCTGGGAGTCTTTGCCGTGGCTGCCGATGTGCTCCAAGGTAGACAGTGGTCAGACGCAACGGCATCTTCGCGATTCACCGAGTAAGGCACAGAACAAGAGTGAACGCACTGGCTTCATCGAGCTATCCATTCGTCCACATGAAATGAAGCCAAGATCAAATTCCCCCGCCACCTATTTTACCACCTCCACCGCCAAACCACCCACCCAACAAACCCAACACCCGTAATCCAATGCCCCAAAGCCTTGTACCTCCCCTCCCCGCCCTTCAACCAAACCACGATCCCATCCCCGATCCTCACGAGCGAAAGAACCGCCGCAAACGTCGTCAGCGCGTCGACGTGGCCCCGTCGCTGCAGGGCAATCATAGTAGCGCCGTAGCTCAGCTCGCGGAGGCCCTTGAAGTACATGAGCGGAGACACGGCCGTAGCAGTGGCGGTGCCCTGCGATTCCAGCGGTAGTCCGACGTGGCTGTATTCGGAGCGCGGGGAGGTCATGGCCATGAGGCCGCGGCCGAGGCACGCTGCGCCGAGGATGTAGGCGGGGTATGGTGAGAATGTTGTCATTTCTGTGTTTGGACGAGGTTTATGAAGAGTGGAATGGCGTCAAGGGCTGGGCTTGTGAGGGAAGTTTTACTTCGTACTTGTAGGGGAGGACAGTGTAACTGCGCAGTAGACAAGAGCAACAGATGGAGACGGGACGTTGAATAAACCCCGCCCTGCCCTTGGGGAGGTTGGGAGGAAAGGGCAGTAAGCGAACTACCCGGGTGATCTAATAGGCCTATTTTCAACCTATCAATTCACTGTTTTTCCTCCTTCAACAGGGCGGCGTTCTCTGCCTCTTCTGAGAAAGCCCAATCTCATTTTGGCGTCTGCGATTATTGCGCGACAGTTATATATTCTACGATAGTTGCAGATACCCGATGCCTTAATAGCCTCCCGGTAAGCTATGTAACTTATACGGACTATAAGCGCCCAATTTAACATCCAACATGACATGGAGGCTCGAGGCCTAAGGATAACCCGGTTCCGCGAGTCTTTAGCACGCCCGTTACACCTGGGCTTCCAGGTCAATTCTTCCATTATTTCCACTTATCCATCAACAAGCCACTATGTCGGTTCTATGGATATTAATCTTTATTGTACATGGTAAACTCTCATCCACAGCTCGTTATTACAACAGGATACTAACACTATGCCGCAGGGACTTCTCTCCGTAGGGGCCTCTCAAAAAAACCGCCGCCAGAGGATGCGACTCTTCTTGAGCTGTTCTCTCGCATCCTCGTCGGTCAAGAGCGCATTCCCAGTATGCCGTTTCACAACCCTTCATCTACGTCTTCTCTCACACAACCGCTAACTCAACCAAAGGCAAACTCGCCGCCGCGTTGGAACAGAGCATTCATGCTACCTTAGACTGGAAGGATGTCTACGATTTTGTCAACCCTTTTGGCGACCGCCGAGGTGGCCAATTCAACAGCGTTTGGACGTTCGACCTCGACAAGGATGTGCTTTTCCTCATAAAGCAGGATAGTCTCGGCTCAACGCCTCTTCAGCTCGCTCGTGAACGACCGCTCACCCTGGACGACTTTGAGTCGCTGAGCCCACTTTGGCTGGCACATCACTCTTTGCAAGGCGCAGGGGAGTGAGCTAACGTGGACGCGCCCCGAGCCGCTCTTCTTCGACGATGTTCCTGCCTCCGATACTGCCATCGATATGATTCTCTGGGCAACCAATACGACCAGCACCAATCCACAGCCAACTACGATTCATCTTCTTCCCATTGAGATACAGGATAGAATTCTCTGTTATGCAACAGTCAGCCCGGTTGCAGCAGCCAAATTGGGCTGCGAGCTTAGTCTTGGGTCGCCCTTCGCTTGGGTTGATAGTGGTGCAAAGATCGGCGTTCGAGAAAACAAGAGGCACCGGTTTGAATGCTTGCCTGTAGAATCCCGGATCGTTTTCAAGGGAGTAATGAGCGGCTTATCGTACACACGGGAGCGCGCGTACGAGGAAATAATACATCCTAGACGAATAGCAGTTCCTGCGCTCAGGCCGAAGTAGTTCATTTGCTCTGCTACACATCTTTTCCTTCTCTGCATTAGCTTCTTAGATATATACACAACACCTCATGCTTCTACCCCAGTTGGATACTCAACGCTAAAACACCTCATCATCAATATCATACGCAAGCGGCTGCTGGCCAAACCCAAACTTGTCCAACCCCGCCATGTTATAAAGCCACAGCCCTCCACAAATCGCCAACTCGGTGGCCCAGAGCCGCAAGGGCGTCTTCTTTTGACGCACCGTGCCGTTTTGTTCTGCAGTCTTGAGCATCTTCTCCGTCCTGGCTTTTCGCTTCTCCTCGTACGCCTGCAGTCCAACCTCGAGCTGGTCGCATTTGCTTTCGAGAAGCTTCGAAAAGAGGAACACGTCCTCGAGCGCCATCGAGATGCCCTGGCTGGCGTGCGGAGGCATCGCGTGGGCGGCATCGCCGATGATGAGACAGCGTCCCCTGGACCAGGTGCGCCCAGGCGGGATCTTGTAGATGGGATAGAACCTGATGGACTCCGTTTTGTGCAGGACTTTGCGGAGGAAATTCGTCCAGTCGCTGTCGCTGTCGCCGAAAAGGTGCAGTAAGTTGGTTTTCAAGCTGTCGATTTCCTTCTTGCTCTGCTCCTCCCATCCTTCGCGAACGTCGCCGGTTGCTGGCATGGGAATCTCACGGGAGAAGAACCAGTACAGGAGCTCTCGGGAGGGGGTCGTTGGGGAAACTCCGAAGAGGCCGTCAGACGTCAATGTGGCGTTGAGATTCTCCAATGATGGGACAGGGGGTGGGAGGTCGGCAACCGGAACGAGAGAGTACATGTTTGCGATGCCCGAATATTCCGGAGTGCATTCGGGATCGACGTAGAGTTTTCGCACCGCGGAGTGAATGCCATCGCACCCAAGAAGGAAGTCGGCACTATCATGAGTGCCATCGGAGAAGGTTGCGGTAATCACAGCATCTTTTTCCTCAATGCCAACAAGACGCTTGCCGTACAGAACCGGGATACCAGCTTGCTTCACGGCGTCGAGCAGCACATCCATGACATCGGTTCTCCTGATTCTCACGTATCCAAAGCCCGTCTGCTTCTTGCTCCAGGATACCACGGGCATCTCGCCCATGGTTTTCCCCTGTACGGAATGGAGAACGAGATCGCACGTCTCGGCGCCCTTGGCCAGAATACTGTCATATATTCCGAGACGACTCAATAGTCGGAGGCCGTTGGAGGGAATGCCAATTGCTCCGCCGAGAGTGGTGGTTTCGGTGCGGATTTCGTAGACAACAGACGAGATTTGATGGCTCTGCTTGAGTCGGAGCGCTGCAATTAGCCCGGCTGGGCCAGCTCCGATTATGATGACCTATTGAGGTCAGGGTAGGGTTCATGTTAATTGAACATGGGATAACCTCTCTTACCTTCTTGATGTCGTTCATTTTGCGACGTTGGCCAAGACAAGATGTCAATATAAATCAGAGTGCATGGTGGGCTGATTTCTTGGCTCGCAGGCCTTCTATTTATTTAGCATCAGACATGCATGATGAACGTAACTTTGGTAGCGACACGTCGCCACAAATGTGCTGCCATCTCGCGTCGCGAGGCAGTTTTTTCTCTTTCAAGTACTGAAGTCGGAGTGTCGGCTTGAGATAGTCGGCGATTCTACGGACGAGATAATCTCCGACCGGGCCAACTAGCTCTCCCATTGGTCAGCACCTAATGTAAAGTCGGAGCCCGGAGTTCGCTCTCACATTGACCGGGTCCCCTAGAGACCGATGGATCTCCGACCGGCGAGAAATGGTTAAACCGCACCGGTTGGTTGGTTGAGATTGGTTCAGCTGTACGAATAATCGCAAACCGTGTCTGCCATGTTCCCTTTGAGCATCGGAATCACTCAAGCAAATACAAGGACCTATTTAGCTATGTACCTACATTCTTTACTCAACCTTGAACTTCAACAACACAAGTCATCTATTACGCTGTCGACCAGAACCCTAGCGGTATCAACCTTCGGTCAACCGTCAAACTCCGCCGGCTTAATGATATCTACCGGTATATACCACGGCCCTCGGCCTCGGACCAGACTCCCTCATGCATCATTTGTCCTTGGCAATCGCCACGAAAGTGAGCCTACTGGGATTTGAAACCCACTCACTAAGCTTCTTTTCAAGGTTTCTGCGTATGCTTCATAATTTTACGAGGCCATCGTCCTACTGACGCGACCAAGGGAGTGGCTCAGCTTTGCACGTACGTATTGCCATGTCTTGGCTGACTTTATTTAGCACAGCTTGGAAATGAAATAGATTTGCTCTCTGGTCTCAAAAAACTACATAAGATGAGTGTCAAGCATCTACTGCCTTCTGCCAAACTCAGACTCTTGAGATCTTTATATCCTGCTGATTCCAGTCATTGAAGAATCATTGTCAACTTGACCACTTGCCCCCTTAGATTCATCACCTTCGACATTTCCACACCTCTTTTCACAATGATAGAAGCCTCCAGAGCTGCTGCCGTTTTTGTACTCCTGGCTGTATCTGCCGGCCTGGTCACTGGGTTGACATTCGCGCCTTGTTACGCCACGCTGTGCCCGGAGGATTACTTTCCTCTCGAAACAAGACTACACCTGGCTACATTTTATGGCTTGCTCGCAACATCGGCTCTCATGCTCCTCGCGAAGGCCTCGAGCGAGTCTATACGCTCTCTGAGTGGCATCCACCTTTCACCTGAACTTCCCATCCTCGGCAAACGCATCACCCTCGGGGGTCTCGCTCTTTCAGTCTGCATCGCCGCGGCCACGCTTGCCACTACCGCTTTCTGGCTTCCAGCCCAGCTCGACTTCTGGGCGGAAAGAACAGATCCTCTGGACTGGACTTCTGCAAAGATCCTGCTCACGGTCACCAGCGTGACGGGGCATTACGCAGACATTCTCCTCGGCTTGTTGATCATCCCCGTTTCGCGGAATAGTTTAGTTAGCCGTGTTTTCGAGCTGCATCGAAGCACTCTGCTGTATGCGCATAAGCTCGTCGCCTACTTGTTCCTCGTCGCAACGCTGGCGCATGGGGGAGCCTATGCCGTAAGTCCTATTCCACCTTGACACCATGTTGCATTTAGCTAACCAAGCTGTAGGCTTACGCTCTCGATCCCAACAGCGAAGGCAGCGAAGCCAAGGATCAAGCATTCGCTACTGGCAACCCGGCCATGACTCTCGCAGAAAGTGAAGAGCGAAGTTCTTGGTACACGAATACCACATATACTGGTGCCATCACAGTCGTGTTCATGATCGTCATCACGCTCACGGCACTTCCTTTTGTACGACGACGCTTTTACAACGTGTTTTACTACTGTCACATTGTGACCAGCATCTGCATCTTCGTCGGAGCTTGCCTCCACGTCAGCACTGATTTCTATCTGCTACTGCCGGGCCTATTCCTGTGGGTTGTGGATTGGGCACTGCGTCTCTTTGGGGGAGAAGCCAAAGGTCTGCACACAAAGATCCTGGTAGTCGGGGAGGACGCCGGCAGTGGCTGGTACAGGATTTCGTTTCCCGCCATGCCCAGGGCCGCCTACGACGAGCACTCCGATACGGCCTCCATTGAAAAAGCTATACCGCTTGGCTCTCCTCTCTCGTGCTACTACCTCAACGTTCCCGCCGTCAGCAAGCTCCAAAACCACCCATTCACCGCAGCCGCACCCGGGTCAGCTGGCTCCGGCCCAGCCTTTCTTTTCCAAAGAACACACGGAAAGAGCGACAAAGCCCTGGAAAAGGAGTGGACTTGGAAGCTGGCTGCCTTGCTTTCGAGACCCGGGGGGAGAATCGACCTGGAAGCTCGAGTGGAAGGTCCCTACCGACCCAGCGACACCCGATTCGAGACGGCGTCTCACATCGTTTGCGTGGTGGGCGGCTCGGGACTCACAGGAGCTTGTAGTCTCGCGTTCTGGTGGCTCAAGGCACGATCTATGCAGCCGGACACTCGATTCACTTTGATCTGGACGATGCGGAACTCGGGAATGGCCAATGTCAAGGAGTGGCGTGAGCTTGAGGATATTGCTAGGTCAACGCCAAACTTGACGCTGGCAGCACACGTCAGTTCGGAAAACGGACGGCTGGATCCATCGGTCTGCATTCGACGGTGCCTTGGGCTCAGTCGGGAGACGGCCGGGTTACGTGGGACTGAAGCTGGGCAAAGAGCTGGAATGAAGACGTGGGTTTATAGTTCGGGGCCTGATAGTCTTGTTCGAGCTACAGAAAACGCATGTGTTCAAGCGAGACGCGAGATGAAGAGTCTGGCTAAGGGGGCGGGCAAATTGCCGGGGCAAAGTTTGGACTGGCATATGGCTAAATGGGAGGTTTGAGCTGCAAGTTATCATCATGGCTAGAGTAGAGCATATTAAGTTATAATTCCCCCTCCATTATAAGCTTGACCGGCCGTGGCCAGCTTTACACATGCGCCCATCCTCCTGCACCGTCCACGCCTCACTTCCCACAGCAACCGTCGCATACAACAGCCCTTCAGGGTCGTACTTTTTCTTAATCCCAAGCAACTTCTCATAATTCGCCCCAAAGAAGGTCTCCTGCCAATCCGCCTGCTGAAAGTCCGCCTCGTTAATGTACGCGCCCGCACCTGGCGTCGCCTTCTCAATCAGCGGCTGAACCACGTCCGTCATCTTCTTCTGGGCCGCCACCATATCCTCCCAGGGAACGTGAAAGTCCCACGGCAGCGTCAGCGAAGCGTGCACGACCGAGTCGCGCCACTGCGGCAGGACCGCGTTGGACGACGACCCCTTCTTTGCACCAAACTTGGACACGTCCAGGCCGACGCCGATAAAGGTCACGCCCAACTCGGCGATGCTGCGCGCCGTCGGGCCAAAGGTTGAGAGGCGGGAACGGGGGATCAGGCGTCCGCCAAAGACTTGGGTGCCGACGGGGATGTTGCCCGCGGGGAAGGGTCCCCAGTAGTGCTCGTAGTGGTCGTAATAGCTCGAGTACTGCGTGTATGTCACGTCCAATGTGACGTCCATGGCTGCGAGGGCTTTAGACAAGGGCTTTAGAATGGCCTCGAGTTCAGTCTTGGTCTTGTTGTAAGCCGTCAGTGCCGGGATTTGAAGGTACGTGTCTGAAAAGAAGTAGATGACCATGGTGCCAGCGTCGACAATGTCGGGAAGCGCGGCGTGAAAAGCATCGATAATGCGGTACAGCTGCTCCGGGTTCCCCTCGGCAGGCGTGAGGAGAAAGCTGGCACCTGCCATGACAGCGTCGGGATGGGCGCGAACCGTCAGTGAAGTGACGATGCCATAGTTGCCGCCACCGCCACCACTCAAAGCCCAGTACAGGTCACGGTTCTTGCTTCTCGAGGCCTTGACCAACTTCCCTTTAGGCGTGACAACCTCAAACTCGAGAGTGTTGTCCGCGGCCAGTCCGTACACGGTACTCAGCGCCGAGTGCCCGCCGCCCTGAGTATACCCTCCGGCGAGGCCAACAGTAGGACACTCTCCGGTGACGACAACCAAGCCAGCAGCGTGAGCCGCGTCGAGGGCCTCGAAGCCTTGCACGCCAGCCCCGACCTTGAGAGCCTTGCCGGTGTAGACGGAATCCTTCCAGTTCACCACCTCGGTGTCCTTGAGGTGATGCGTCCACACCGACAAGGCGCCGGCGCCCGTGGACCGACCGAGGTAATCATGTCCCGTGTTGCGGATAACGAACCGGATGTTCTTCTGCTGGGCAAACTTGACGGCCGCGACTATGTCAGATGTGCGGGAGGCGTTGACGGCGTATCGGACGTAGTTTCCCAGGGCGCACTTCTTCTCGCGCGGCTGGAAAGGGTCGCAGCTTTGGTTGGCGAAGAAGGGCGCCATGATGGATGAGGAGGATTGCATGCTGCATTTCGGTTAGTCAACCGCTCATTTGGACTCTTCAACGGCAGGAATTGACTCACTGGATTGTTGGCGTGAGCCATTGATCCTGCAGCGCGGCACACTCGTCTGCATCGTACACGGGGTTATGGCAAGGAGCCCCCAACGGGACCGTGGCAATCAAGCGACCGCCAACAGTCGAATTGAGATGGGTCCATTCCTTGCGAGAAGGCCAGCACTCATCTCCCGGGAAGCACTTGCATTGTGAATGCGAGTAGGACGAAGATGCTTGACCGAGGTGGAGGAGCAGGAGCAGCAGAGCAACGGCCAGAGACGCCATCTTGACCTTGAATGTGAGACCAACGGCTATGGAATCGTGAGAAAGCCACACCGACTTGCTATGTAGCAAACTCTTCTCCCTCGGTCAATTTAATCCCTCTGTCAGCGTGCATGCGCTTGCTAGCTAGCTGCAGGTTTGCATTGATGCTGTTGTGCGGACAACCAAGGAATCCACGGAGGATTCCCGTTGCGGAAATGTGTTTTTATCCGTCGACGATTTTCAAGCCCAGAACCGAGGGTTTTTACCGGGAATCAATCCATCTTCTTCCAGTTCAACTGAAGGGTCTGCACTGGGCAGTCTTTCCCCCAACATATACGAATTGAGCAACAGCAGGATTGCGAGTTGGCTTCCGATTACAGGACAACTAGATTGCTGATTGGACGAGAAATTGTGTTGGTTTCATTGAACGCAAGACAATCCATCCCTGGCCAGGATTGATTCCTTCAAGGCTGCTGCGCCATAAATAAAGCGCTGGCCCTCTCACAATCTCGCCCTGTTCCTGACCGCTCGTGTCTCTTCCATCGTACTGATCCCCAGACATTCACCATTCACCATCACAATCCTTTTCTCTCAGACGAAATGTCGCCCTCTACCACCCTCTACGCGACTCTCCTCCTCTGGGTGACCGCAGCAGCTGCCTCAAACCCAGTCCAACCACCCCCAAGACTACCCATACCCGGGCAATCCACGCCCCAAGGATGCTTCGCTTCGCTCCCGAGAAACGCGAGCCCCGGCATCGACATGACATTCAACTGCCCGACCAAATGCTCCAAGTACTGCTCCAGACAGGGCAAGACCGTGAGCATAGTGCACTCCAAGCTGTGCTTCTGCGCCGAGAGCTACCCGCCGAAGAGCTCTTTGCTGCCTGAAGATCGCTGTTACTTTCCTTGCCGCGGATACGATCGGTTGGCGTGTGGTGGTGATGAGGCGTATACCGTTGATAACGTCGGCCTCGAGGTAGTCGTGGAATTTGACGACGAAGAGAAGTCTGAATCGGCCGAGAGCGAAGTTGGTATCGAAGAACGTGTCCACGCGGTTACGGAAGGCGATGGAAAGTTTATCAACAAGGTCGGAGACTTCTTCAATAAGTGTCTTGGTCGTCTGGGATGGGAATATATGGCTGGTAAGGAGAACAAAGATCTTTGAGTATGAACAGTTTCTGCTCAACAGCAAGGACGGGGCAAGCCTCTATTCACTCATGGTTGAGAGGGGGGGCTTCAAACAGCGTTCACGTTCGAAGCCTGGCAAATGTATAAGTAGGCAAATTGAGATGTGGCACGCAGTGCATATTTATTTAGAGAAATACCAGCTGGTGTTGTTGTTGGTTTAAAGATACAAGAACTGCATAAGCTATAGAATTGAAAAGGTAGTGTGATGCTTTTTCCAGTTCTCTCGCCCGGTAAGAATATGTGGAAGCCGTTAATGTCGACCGCCTCGGCATCCCCAGTCAACTCTGAGACAGCCAACGGCCCAGCTATGTATATTATAAGATTTCGGTGATCATATACTCTATGATCCTTGACATACCTTCCTGTTCTTGAGTTACATATCTAATGTTTTCAGGCTTTCGGTATGAATACGCCTAAGTTACGTAGGGAATTTAGGACCGCAATGATTCAAATCAGAAGGCGGAAGAACTAGCTAGAAGTGAAGGCCTGAATGAGTTAGATGTGTATGATAGGCTTGAAGACAGTATAGCCGTCATTTTGAAGGAAGATGTTGGTGTTATGACTGAAATTAAGGGTACTTTCGTCGACCAGAGTAACTATGCCAGCTCTAAAAACGATGACGACCTCAACAAAGCGTCAAGACCGAGGCCAAGTCGAGACTGATGCCAGTGTCATTCGAAAGCGTACGGCTACGTTCCCGGGGGTACGGATGGCCCGGGTTTTGTTTTGATCTCTGAGCGACATACTAATGTTAAATCGTTGAATGCTCACTAGGCACTGGTTGAAGGCTCCTGCACAAAGGCGAGTTCCATAGTCCTAATAAGGTACGTTCTGAAAGCACGAGAATGGATGTCAAATTCAGAAATGAGTCACGAGTTGTTGAGGGCAAAGTTTACTAAAAGAAAAAAAAGACTGGAAAGTTTCTCTTCGAGCTCACAAAGGATGACCAGCACATGCACACCTGCGCACACACCACAACACCAGCAACAACAATGACAGCAACAACGAAGGCAGCTGCAATTACAATGACGAAAATGATGGCAAAGGTCAACATAGAGATGATGATTATGAAGAGGAGTGAACAGGGCCAATGCAGGCGAGCCTTGGGCTAGTTGGGACTCAGGTGCTGTTGCCAGCTAGGTCGGCACCTACCCCCCGCGAGCTAGGAGAATCCCTACGGCGCTTTCCAGAGATTCACGAAGTAGATTAGTGCCCGTAGCTTCTTGTTAGAATTGCACCTGCCCTCGTGGGAGCACTGCATTGACTGTCCAGAGGAATCTGCATCGCTGCCCAGTGCCCACCAGGCCGCCAAAGCCATAACCGCCGCGCTTCAAACTGTCATCAGTGCCGACAGAACTTTTCTCCTGCCACCTCTCACCGTTCATGATATTGGGCTGATATGAGGGTGGACATCGCGTTGGCAACTTACAAGTTGGAGGCTGCTTTGGCGCTCTCATTTCGCATTGGTCGATTCTAGAAACATATTAGGACCTCGACTAGTCCAGGCTGCAGATGGGACAATGGATGATTGCCTTGGATTGAAGGCATGTTACCCGCGTAATGGAGACGAGTATTTACCATATTAATAATGTCTTGTTTCTACCTACATGAGCAGGCACGCTGCAATTGGAAGGGTGACTGGGACCTGTCAATGCCGATCCTTCGTTTCTGATCCTGATCCTCCCCCTGTGAATCGTAAAGGGCCTATTATTTGGAATTGTTTCAACCCTATCGGTAATGCATTGGGCAAGTTATTACGTCGCAGGAATGTGATGCAGAGCGTGGTCCTTGCAATGTGACATTGGCACGAACCATTCTACGATTCCTATCGCAAACTGGCAAATCATAGGAGGCGTGTTCTACATAGTAAGGATTAAATCCTTCATAAACCGAGCCCACAATATCCCTTGAAAGGCCCAAGCCGAAAATGATACTACAAGTCCGCTGTTTAGTCGAAATGAATCGTATATATAAGTCTCCTACCCGTCCCTTGGTCTACTTTGATGCTCTCATCTACACTTCTTCATTCAACTCTCCAATTATGAAAGCCGCAGACTTTGGTTTCCTCTTGGCTGGGCTGCCTCTTGCCCTGGCCCTCCCAACGGTCTCCCTCTCAACCGACGTCAACATGATCGCCCAGGAAGTAACAACCCCAGACAACCAAAACAAAAAGCTCTTCGTACGCGACACCCTCATCAACAAACGTGACGTCACTTTCCCCAGCTCCCTCAGTCCCGTGGCCTTCAACGGCGACCAGTGCGGCGAGAGCACGTTCGAGCTCACGGGCGACGACTCGGCAGAATCGCCCAACTACGACGACTGCAACGACCTCGCCTCGGGCCTCCGAGGACTGGACCGTCACTGGGAGCTCAACAATGGCTACGGCGGCCAGGTCGCCGACTGGCTCGAGCTGGCGTCGGTCGGTACCTGCCACTTCTACGTCAACCGGAAGAACTTCATCGAAGCCACGACGGACGGAAAGAACTTCATTGGCACTACGGACATTGCCGATCTCGTCCGGGATTCGGTGTCGAGGTTCCAGAAATGGGGGACCGTCACGTATCCTGGGGGAAGCTTGCAGGTCGGGACTATTATTCCTGCTACGGGTAACATGTAAGTCGGACCGTGGTTGTGATGTTGCCGGTCCTGAGGCTGACATGTGAACAGGGGCTGCTTCCCAAACAGTTGGGACACGCCGTGGAGGATTCAGCATAACCAGCCTTAGATAGATGCCAGTATTGAGTGTTGACGTGCCCTGGGTAACTCCATTACAGATGATGACACGGTGTGGTTATTCGAACGCCGTCGAAACTTCCACTTCTTCTGTACATCGTTAGTCAATAAACTATTCGGTTCTTCCCATATATATGACTGACATCATGCTGTGCTGTAGCCAATGCAGCGAGGCACAATGGTCACCATTTCGTCTGTGCCGAAAGCATAGGAAACCTACTTGAACTTGGTTACCTATCATAAGAGGACGAATATGATCCTATCAAGATTCATCCTCGGTAACCTCCGCTCAGAGTAGTCTTGTGACCTACCGTGACCCAACAGTTTAGGAAGGCAAGTCATAAAAGACTGCTGTTTCCCCTGTTTACTCTCTCGAATTTGGAAAACAACTTCAACCTTACACAATCACTACTAACCACTTTCCAAGCATTCTACACACTTTCAGGACTACAAACAAAACCCAAACATCTCTATCCATCATGTCGAATACCACCCACCCATCCCGACGGCCGTGATGGAACGACTGCTCAAAGACGTATGTGGCGAGCCCATCCCCCTACCCGAGGCCAAGTTGCCCGCCACCAAGGAGATTTTCGCAGCCGTTTACACTGCCGCCTTTGCCGCACCACCCGGCTGCATCGAAGCTGCCACCAAAGAGATTGCTGGCGCCATCTACAACGCCTTGGATGCCGTGGCCTGTGTGCCAGAGGCTCATGTGCCCCGTGTTGCTGCTGATCTGGGCACCGCCTTCAGCAGGCAAGCCGACGCGTCGGCAAGGGAGAGACTCTGGCCAGATTGGTATCGGTACAACCAGCTCCTCGATACCACCACTCGCAACTTCGAAGACTCGGTGATGATCTCGAGAGGACACGTCATCTTTCGACACTTATCCGAGATGATTCGACACACGCAAATGTCCATGCTCATGGTTTCGGACGCGACGGCGCCCGCCGTGGCCGAGGAACTCAAGAAGGCCGTCATCAGTGTCCTGACCGTCATGGTCGACGCGCTTCCCTTTTCGAGGGGGACCTTGGTGCAAAACCTGGCTGCCATGTACTCTGCCTATGCTGACCGGACTGCCGTTGCCGTCGGAGCAAACTGCTGGGATTGGTACCTGACTTTCGGCTTTACTGCTCTGCGCTTGCCTGAGGAGTCGGCTACCAAGGAGGGGAGCAACTTGGCCACACCAGTTCCCGAAATTCCGCTTGACAGGATTCCCCGTTCGTTGATCCCCAAGGACCTGGAGAAGTTCTAATAGGAACTCTTGACGTCATCTTCCTACCTCAATCTACTGGGACAGGACTTGGTACCTGTTCACGATCAAGGCAAACCGCCCTTTACCATGGACACACCGTGTCCTCACCATACTCCCCACAAACCTTTCCAGCATCATCATCGCGTTCTCCTCTAACTACTTTTGCAATCCTTTCTCCTCCAACATGAGGCTCAGGTGCACCCCTCGCGCGCAAGGACTCAGGGTCCGCCGTGAGGCCCGTGGCGTTCAAACCCGGATCAGCAGCGTGTACAACAAAACCGGAGTCTTTCAGCGCCGTCCAGTACTGCACCATGATGAAATTCAGCGCCGTCTTGCTCATGCGGTATTCCGTTCTCGAAGCCACGTGGAGCCGAGACGTTGGGTCCGAGGCGTGGGTTAGGGATCCCGTCGACGAGGACACAAAGATGAGTCGAGGAACTTCAGACTTTCGCAGGAGCGGCAGCATGGCTTCTGTCACGCTTACGACACCGGCAATGTTGGTGTTGAAGACGTCTCGGATTACATCTCGCGATGCTGGAGACGAGGGGCTTGTCCCGGCAAAGGAGGACAGGGGACAGATGGCGGCGTTGTTGACGAGCACATCCAGGCGTCCATGAGTTGAGGCGATTCGCGATGCAGCAGCATCAACAGATTCATCGCTCTCAACATTTATGGCAAAGGATTCGACGGAGCCCTTGGTTTCGGGAAGCTGTTGAAGGGCTGCTGCGGCCTGTTCCCCGTTGGCGGCAACTCGACTTCCCAAGAGCACATGGTACTTTGATGAGGAGAGGAGGATTCTGGCTGTTTCGTACCCGAGGCCACGGTTTGCGCCTGGAGATTATTAGTTTTTGTTTGCCTACTCGATTGGGAAGATTACGGACCGGTTATAAGTGTGATGATTTTGTCGTTCATGTTGAGTCGTTGACAATTTATCTTGAGTAGTTCACTGGTTTAGATAGTTGATTAGACAATGCAACTTCACAGCTTCAAAACAGAATGCGCAATTTATAGTAAATCACTGTCCATTTCGTATATGCAAGTCACGGAGATGTCGGACTTAACACCATTCAAGAGTCAAACATACACGTACGGCGACCAACAGCCTCCCGGGCCGATCCTCCCCGCATCGGTCTCCGGGAGAAGATGGCCTCCGGTACGCCGGTGAGCATTCTATAAGTCTGTATCTAGATACTATCTTGACTCAAGTGAAAACAATTCCACCGTCAACCACAATAGTCTGCCCAGTCACGTAATCCGAGTCCGGTCCGCTCAAGAAACTCACCACCTTGGCCACATCCTCGGGCACGCTGGTCCGTCCCAAGGCAATATCCTCCGAATACTTCTTCAGCATCTCGCCCTTGTTCGCCCCATGCACCTTTGCCAACTCCTCATCAATCAACTCCCACATAGCCGTGCCCACGATCCCCGGCGCGTAGGCATTAACAGTGATCTTATGCGGCGCCATCTCCATGGCGAACCCCTGCGTCAGCCCGCGCACGGCAAACTTACTAGCCGAGTAATGCGACAGCAACGGGAACGGCTTGAAAGCCACAATGGACGCGGCGCCCAGGATCTTGCCCCCCGTGCCCTGGCGGATCATCTGCTTGGCGGCCACGGTGTAGCAGTTGTGCACGCCGAAGACGTTGACCTCGAACATGCGCCGGACGTCGTCCTCGGAGAGGTCCAGGCTGGACTTTACGCCCGAGATGCCCGCGTTGGCTACCATGGTGGTGAGCGGGCCGAGGTGGGAGACGGATGATTCCACGAGTTGCTCGACTTGGGAGCGGATGGAGACGTCGGCGGCGTGGCCGTGGGCTTTGCGGCCGAGGTGCTGGATTTCGGAGACGGTTTGGTCGATGCCGGGTTGGTTTGCTGGGATGTCTAGATGATGTTAGGGTGTTCATTTGTGCCATGCGTGTAGGGATGTGTCGTACCGTTGACGCAGATGTCGTAGCCATCTTGGGCGAGGCGAAGTGCGATTGCTTTCCCTCTGAGTCAAGAGTGAGTGAGGAACTGATATTGGACTGCCGAGAGCTGAACGTACATTCCTCTTGCTGAGCCAGTCACAATCGCCGTGCGAGATTGTTGCGAAGCCATTGTTGTGTGTCTAAGTGTTCAGTTGCTTCAAGTGTTTTTGATGCAGGTTGACGACTGGGGATGGTTACAATCACGGCGTCGAGTATCACGATGAAAAGAAGATGAAGATGGACAAGCATGAGGGAATACTTGAATGCCAGTATTTATACATGCAGCAACCTGCAGTGCTACACAGCGATAGTCCTAGAACATGCCGAGTTCGGACGCGCCCCGACAGTTGTCGCATATGTATTTCCTCCATGTCATTTACCCCCCCGCGCGCTTCGCTCGGCAGTGTACAGCCAGTGGAACTGGCGAGGGGTCAAGAATGAGATCCGACTGGACAAAGACATGGGTGGTTGAGAATGGGAAGGTTTCTCCCTCAACCCCAGACGCAGTTGTATATTTCCCCCAGGCTTCAACCCCGCATCGGCAGCTGCTGATGGACTGTCGGGGGGCTGCGGACCCGATCGAATCGACGGCTTCTCGTCGCGTCCGCTGCGGGCCCGACCTTGAGCGTTGCTGCTTCGCCGCAGTCGAATCATACCCCAGATTGCGGGAGGATCAAGTGCCGTAGAGTCCATATGTGTTTAACCGGCGAGGGGGTAGGCAGGCAACCTGGAAGGCATTTGTTCAATGGGTACTCTACAGTCTGCCCAATCCTAGCAGTTAGATGGTATCCTGATATCTCCTACAGTAGGTACATGACCATGTCTCGACTCTTTACACTTTATGTGTTGGCAAAGGTGGCTTGCATTAAGTAGACGCCCAGCCGGCACTTCGTGGCGAAGCTACTGCATAGTCGCTCGCGGTGCCACCCAATCTCGACGCCTAATGGGCCGCATAATCTACCTATATCAAAAGCCGGAGAGGCATCTACGTCATCTATTCCCTCATCCTACATTCGCAAAACTAGGGGTTTCACCTCCTTTCTCGATTTCCTTCCGTAGCCCTTTTAGTATAATGAATCAACGATGGATAAGTACTCCTGCATCACAGCCAATCAGCCAATGTGAATGTCCAATGCGTCCAGCTCACGAAAGCGCTCATGAATGCGAGTGACACTCTGGATTTGAACAAGGATCAAAATAAATTAGTATCTAATTAAATCAGATGTGTAATTGTCTGACATGTCGTGATATATACGGCAGATCCCTCGGCCACTAACAGTCATGGTAAATAATCTCGTGCTAATAGGCACCTATCTGAAGTTGGCCCTCTGCTTCCCAAAGACTCGATACGTCTTCTCGAGACCCTTCCACAAGCAGAAAATACACCTAGAACTGCGCCAAATTATGCCTTAAGCTCAACCATTTCGACCAGCTGGCAACTACACTCTTATGAAGTATTCCCCTCTATCTGGGGTCGAGAAGAGTTCCCTCGACAGGTCACGGTAGATGGCGACAATCGTCCAATGACTGCCAAAGTCTTCCATGATCCAAGGAGAATCCGGCTTCCGGCCAGGTTGCCCAGCTTTGTATCAAATAATCTGATCATCGAAGTTAATTAAGCGCAGCAATGGAAGTACGATTGATGAGCCCAATACTAAAAATATAAAACAATACAACAAGCCGCGTCTCATTTAGGGAAGGAAGAATAAAACAAGCACGCTCAATTCAGCCTCTTCTCACCTGCGAGTGGCCAATTTATTTTTCGAATCCATTCAACTTCACGTCATCCGACAATCTCCAACCAACATCGGAAACACTACCTCCAGGTTGGCTTTGACTGGCGAGTGCCATCCATGTTAAATCGCTCGTGGGTGGGAAGGAGTCGAGAATTAGAAACAAAACAAATAGAAGGCTACGCTTTTGGAAATATCCTAGAGGAGGCAGATCTGTAAACCTCAACCTGCAAGTCATGGTCCCTGCCGGCTCTTCATGAGCTTATGTCGCCTAGGTACCATGTACCATCCAAAATCATACATGTGTACTCTTATCAACCGTCGATAACGACCCCCGACTCTCATTGTTGCTCCTTAAATCGTCCTGGCTGCCCCCCACCAGCTCCGCCTGGTCGCTGCCCATTTCGAAATCGTGCTCGCGCCCGTTCTTGGTCGTCCTTGAAGAATCGACGTGGTAAGACCGCGTCAGGACGATGCCGCCGTGGCTGGCGTTTTTGTGCGACGAGCGGCTCTGGGCATAGTATGCCGAACCCTTTTGCCGTCGGACGAAGAAGGCGTTGATGGACGGGAGACAGGCGCATATCAGTCCAATGCCGGCTTCGGCGTTGCTTTGGATGGTTAGCCGAGTACTGTGTTATGTGGAAGACTGCTCTCGACACACCCAGACAGAATGACCTTGGTAAAGACAATGGTTTGGTTCACCGACTTGCCATCGTGCACAATCAAGGCGAGTCGATAGATACTAAACCCCGTAGCCACGCCCCCAGCACACAACATCCCAATCACGCGCAACCTCTTCCTGAGCGGCAACTGCAGCGACCAGGTCAGCGGCGTGGGCAGCAACAAGATGACCAAGTCGCTCATGACACTAATAATAGCGTCGGCCGTGATGATGGCGCTCTGGTTCATGCACTTTTCCGACTCGCCCCTCCAGTACGCCGCGATGGGCCAGCAGATGAAGATCTTGATGAACAGGCCCGACACGTAGTACAGCGTGATCATGGCGATGAAGATGTAGACGCCTATCATGGTCTTCTTGTGCACGGCGCCGAAGACGCGGATGATGATGAGGACGAGGGAGAGTTTGACTGTCAGGGCCATGGGGGCGTAGAAGATTGTTGCCGCGTATCCGGACTATTTGCCTAGTTGTTAGGCTAGCTTTTAGTTGCGAGGGCGTCTTGACTTACCTGGAAGAACTTTTGAATCTCGTTTGGTGATACCTCCCATTGGTTAATTCCACCGCCGTGAGCGGCAGCTATTCGCGGTCAGCGGACACTCGTCGATAACTGCACCAAACAGACGATACATACCGAAGCAAGCCGTTATACAGTACCCCATCATAAGGAACTATATTTCATTAAGCCTCTGAAGACACGGCAGTACACCATCCAAGCTTACAAAGGAAGTGTAAGTGGCATCTATCCAGGTAAGCACACGTCCAACCAACACATCAATCCTCGCTCAGTGACACTCACAGTCATCCCACGTCAACTCCCCCCCAAAGATGCGAAACTTTGTAAAGATCCTCATGGCCACAAAGGCCGTGACAAAGGATATCGTCAGCGCCTGCGTCACGTACAGGCACGTCCTCAGGGCATCGACCGGGTGGTCCAGATCCGGCACGACGCCAGCGGGAGGCGGAGCAGAACCAGGGAAGCTCATGGTAACTTGCAAGTCGAGGAAAGGGTCACTCTGGGAATATCTTCAAGGTAGAGGCCTCGGGGCAGAACTTGACGAGAAACGACCGGCTTCACGCTTTCCTTCGCCCTGGGGGACTTTGGGGTTCTTGATAAAAGCCACTACGGCACTTGCAAAAAGCAATCATGGTCTAGTCCTCGCTGAAAAATCTCTGATGATGGAGTTTCCGTAGACACATCCCGTTGCCACTTCAAAAGACCCCTTCAGCATTTGCTTCTGCCGAATCTGCAGTTTCTTTTCCCAAGCTGTTGGTCGACGAGTCGACGTCTTTTTCCCCACGGACGTTACACTCGGGCAGGGGAACCCCCCTGAATATCATCATACGAGAATAATGCCTCGAGGCAACGTCGCTCCCCGCAAAAGAAACGAATCCGGCGGACACCGTTGAACCAAGGGAGAGAATGCACTTCTCTTTCGAGCGGCATCGGGATCTTTAGGGCGGGTTGAAACGCTGGGAGATGTGCTTCCCGGTCGTGAGTGCAACCCTGTGAAGCTGAAGGATTTGGGAATGCCGTCATGTGTGGTGTTGGCTGGACCGGGTCATATGGTATTGAAGGTCGTGAGTGGTTCTTAAGGGCCCGTATGGTCGCCTCCAGGCTGTATCGTGTCCAGTCTGTTGCATCCAGCTCATTTCCATCGTCCCGTCGTCTCCGGTTCCCGAGGATCCTTTGACGGACGAAAAAAAAAACTTTTTCCATTACCTCGGTGGCCCTCGTAAGTATCACATTAATCCCTCGCAGATCCGTGATTCGAGAGGACTCGTTGTCCAGCACACCGAAGGACACCGACAAAGCAAAACGCCATTGTTACGAGTTGAGTCGAGGTGGTCCAGTCACAGATGGCTAACGTGCAGTCGCCCTCATGTAGATTGACGAAAGAGAGACAAGCCTGCGCAAGCAATCTATCTTAATTGCGCCCCCCTCTCCCCGTTTTTTGTTGCTTCTGCCGCCATGATCGACGGAGCGAATGTCGGACCCGAGTCGAAGCTGTTCCAGCCGCTGAAGATTGGCAATGGCAAGATCACGCTCAAGCATCGAGTCGTCCACGCGCCGTTGACGAGGAACAGAGGGACTCCGTATTACACGTCGACTGAGGAGAAGCCAAATCGGATCTGGTTGCCCAATGACTTGATTGTCAAGTACTACTCGCAGAGAGCGACGGATGGCGGACTCATCGTCTCCGAGGGACTGCCTCCTTCGTTAGAGGTGGGTGCTCTGCATTAAGCCTGCTGTAAGTCGTGCTGATCATTATGTATAGGGAAACGCAATGCCCGGGGTGCCAGGCATCTTCCTCGAGGAACAAGCGGCCGGGTGGAAAAAGGTGGTCGACGCAGTACACGCCAAGGGAGGCTTCATGTACGCGCAGCTCTGGCATTCGGGCCGGGCCAACATCCCGCATCTCACCGGCGGTCCCGTAATGGCTCCCTCGGCCGTTCCCTGGGACGACCCTGAAGAGACCTTCCCGTACCCGCCGCCTCACAGCTCGGAGCCCGTCAAGCTAGCGGATCACCCACCGGCCGAGATGACCGTCGACGACATCCGCAGGACCATAGCAGACTACTGCAACGCCGCAAAGACGGCCATGGCCGTGGGCTTCGACGGCGTAGAACTGCACGCCGGCAACGGATACCTCCCGGAACAGTTCCTCAGCTCCAACGCCAACCGCCGCACCGACGACTACGGCGGCTCGCCCGAGAAGCGCTGCACCTTCGTCCTCGAGCTCATGAACGAACTAGCCAAGACCATCGGCGCCGACAACCTAGCCATCCGCCTCACGCCCTTTGGCCTCTTCAATCAAACCCGCGGCGACCAGCGCGTCGAAACGTGGAGCCACCTCTGCCGCTCCCTCAAGCACCAGCACCCGACGCTCTCGTACGTCAGCTTCATCGAGCCGCGCTACGAGCAAATCTTCTCCGCCACCGAGAAGCAAGCCTTCCTCGACGCCTGGCGCCTCTCGGACGTGGACTTGTCGGGCTTTCGCGCCATCTTCGGGTCCACGCCGTTCTTCTCTGCGGGGGGGTTCAATGGTGAGAACAGCTGGGGGGTGCTCGAGGCCGGGAGGTACGACGCGCTCGTGTACGGACGGCCGTTCGTGAGCAACCCGGATCTCGTGGAGAGGCTGCGGGAGTGCTGGCCGTTGGCGGCGTACGATCGGAGTAGGTTCTACGGGCCGTTTGAGGACGCGAGGGTAGGGTATACGGACTATCCCGCCTACAAGGGACGGACTTGTGTTTTCTTTTAATTTTTTTTGTTTTGTTTTGGTCGGGAGGCGGCGGGTGGCGCAATTGTTGCATGAGAACGGGCATTGAATGTGCAGGAAGACCAGGCCATATTCAGCTCTTGGTGGTGACCGTGAGAGGCGGTATGTATCCATCAGTCGACAAAGATTGCTTTTTCACAACGGGGCCTCCCGAATCCGCGAGCTTTCTTTTTGGTCGTGATGCAGGGGCAATCCTTCTTCCCACTGCGGTGCGTCAGGGGGGTTACCCTTGCACGTGCAGATCTGAGGGGCAGGGCGTTACATGGTGTTGTGGTATTTTGCGAGAGATTTCTGTATATGGCCAGAGTTATATCTGGATTCATCTCGGCAGTGTTCCGATCTCGTGGGAGGATGCGGTTGCGGATGGGACGCTGACGGGATGTTGGTCGGGGAGTTGAGAAATGGACAAGGAGGCACGGGAAGCATAAGGATGGAGGATGCTATTACGTCTCGAGTGAGTGGGACAATGCGACAGAGTGTTAGTGATGAGTTGAGGCAAACAGAGCGTTTGTGGTCGACCAAGGGGTCTAATGGTCTCAATGCTACCAGAGTCGTCACTTCATCTCACAGGCTGGGACTCATTGCTAGGACTTTCTTCTATTGCTTTCCTCACATGTTCGTAGGCCGGCTACCCTATTCGCCGTCCTTGTGACTTACCGAGGAGCATTGTACACCCTTCAAGGCAGCAAAGCCATCCATCCTTCATACTTCCAGCACACCCAACCCCTACTCATCATCCCCGAAAAACACCGTCACCCCCGTCGGCAAAAACAACCCATCACACACCTTAAACCTCTCCTCGATCCCATCAACCCCCTTCACTTCCTCATCCGTCAACTCCCACCCATCCAACTCGCGATTCGCCTCGATCCTCGATGGCGTGACGCTCTTGGGAATCACGCTCCAGCCCTTGCTCAACCCCCACTGCAGGAGCACCTGCTGCGGCGACTTGCCCTTTGCCTCGGCCAGAGAGAGCAGCTTCTCGTTGCGGTACAGAGGCGAGTCGGTCGAGCCGAGGCACGAGTAGCCCGTGCTGTGGATGCCCTTGGAGGTGTTGTAGGCGACGAGCTTGGGGGATGGGCGGCAGGGGTGAAGTTCGATTTGGTTGACGGCTGGGACGATCTGCTAAAGTCAGACAGGTTCAGTCACAAGGCGTCTATAGGGAATGACTTACCGTCGTCTCAGGGTGGCTCAGCAGCTCCTCCAAGTGCGTAATGCCAAAGTTGGACACGCCAATGTTCCTCACCTTCCCCGTGCCAACCAACTTCTGCATCTCATGCCACGTCTTGACAAAGTTCCAATCCTCATAATGCTTCGTCAAGTCATCCGGATCCGTCGAACTAGGCCAATGCATCAGATACAAATCCACGTAATCCGTCCCCAAGTTCTCGAGGCTCGCGTCAATGGCCTCGGGCACGCGCTTGTGCCACGGGTTGTCCAGCTTGGTGGTCAGCCAGATCTGGTCTCGCGGCACGCCCGACGACTTGATGCCCGCGCCGACGTCCCTTTCGTTGCCGTAGGCAAAGGCCGTGTCGATGTGGCGGTAGCCCGAGCGGAGAGCCGCTTCGACGGCGTTTGTGACTTGCTCGGGGGGGGATTGCCACGTGCCGAGGCCGATGGCGGGGATCTTGGCTCCCGTGTTGAGGGTGAAGGTGCGGCTGGGGGGTTAGTATGGTGTCTTGTTGCGGTGGTTGTATGGTTGGAGGTGAGTTTTGCTTACTCGGTCTGGTTGAGAGTCATTGTGGGCGAGTGGTCTTTTGGGCAACGCGAAACTTGGAGGAGAGGTGAAAGGACAACAGGAAACATGAAACCAAAGATTCCTCTCTCCTCGTCTTCTTATACCCTCTCAATTCCCCCGCTCCGTCCTTCCATGACACTTCAGTCTGTGAAGCCTCACATTGGTGCGCATCACACAATCCCCCACCAAAACACCACCGCCTCCCTAGCCAAGACTATCCCAATCTACGCTCGTACGGTCCCGCACATGGAAGGTCGAATCGAATCACCAGAAGACGAAGCGCGGCGACAGCGGATGAGCTTTTTTAGCCTCACTTTCGGTCCTTGATCGCTGGACCCTGACTTATAAGCTCGCCAATGAAGGCCGCTCGGTGAAGCAAAAGCTGCTCCGCCCGCCGAGGGCCGGGGAAGGTCGAAGCGAGTTGGCGGGATTATTTCTAGGCAAACTGGACTATATAAAATGGGGAATCTCCCAGGAACCCTTATCGACACCAAGTGACGAACCAGTGTCGCTACGCCCCCTCCTCGCAGCCCAGTTTAGATCCGGAGCCGCGTTGACGGGTCACTCGTTGTAACCGCTCGAATCAACCTACACGATTTCGCCCCCGTCGGTTCGTCTCGAAGAAGCATGTGGAAGTGACAAGCTCCATCACGGGCATGACGTATCATCGACCATCGACCATTGGTGCGGCTTCATGAGAGACTAAGCATTGAGCAGCACTAGGTCAAAGAGTTGAGAAGCGTACGTCGTAGGTGCGGAATTAAATACCTCTTCCCTCCAAAAACATTCCATATTTCGTTTGATCCGTAGCCCTACCCTGAGGAGTCATGCCTTCTACCCTATCCTATCCTTTCCATTCCTTTCCTGTTCTTTTGCTTCAATACTCTTTGTCGCGGACATGAATATCCCCTTTCCCACAGCGCCACCCCCATACGCCTCACTCCCTAATTGCCCCTCGATGCATCATCTCCACGAGCAATCCACATACCATCAAGCAATAAGCCGGCACCCAGTCATGTAAACCCTCAAACAACACACCCAGCCAACCTCCCCCTCAACTCCCTCCCCTCCCTCTCCAACCTCGCCATCTGCCTCTCCAGCGACTGTATCCTCTCCGTCGCCAGATCCAACACCTCGGCCTTACTCACCCTCTTCTCCCCAATCCCATCCCTCCGTCCCCCCGAAACCGCAACCACCGACGTCGGCGCCGGCAGCACCGAGAGCAGCCTCTCAAAGTGCGCGTTCAGCCGCTTGCGGTACTGCTGCTCGACCTGGTTATGCGCCGCCCGCGCCTTGACGTCCTCCTCCGTCTCCGTCGGCCGCTGCGGGAGGATATTAGGCTTCTTGCGGGGCGCGCGGGACGCCGTGCGGAGTTGTGCCGCGGAGCGCTTCTTGGCTTTGCTCGAGGATGAGGAGGACGTCCCCGAAGTAGTCGACGAAGGAGCCGTCGTAGCCGAAGTAGCAGCAGATCGACGCTTGCTCCGGCGTTGAACCGGTCGGTAGTCGTCGTCGGGCGTCGATCCGTCCGACATATCATCCGCATCGCCGACGTCCTCGTCCGCGGCCTCCGGCGGCGTGGGCAGGAACGTCGTGGGCGAGGCGTGGGCGGGCGGCCACATGGCTGCGGCCGCGCCGGGGGTGTACAGGCCGGGACTCGGGGCGCTGGTGATGCTGTATCGGTGGTCCGAGAGGCCGGCGACGGACCCCGCGGCGGTGGCCCCGTGGAACTGCCCCGGCGCCGGGACGTCCCCTATGGGATAGGTGCTGGGGGGGTAGTCCCCGAAGGAGGACGACGGGTCGAGGTAGGAGAAGTCGCCCAGGGAGGAGGGGAAGAGCGTGTGGTCCAGAGAGGGCGTCTCTGGGGAGTGGAGGGTTGTCTGCGATGGAGTGAGTTAGCCGTGTTCGTGTCTGCGTGTCTGGGGGGGGTTCCTGGGAGGACTCACCGGAGAATCATCAGCGTACGCACCCGCGTCCAGGCCGGGATACGACAGGGTCGTCCCTCCCAGACCTCCCATCCACGAACCATGGCCCGCCACTCCCCCGCGACTCATCGAGGTGCCGTCGGCAGCCTCCAGGTATGTCGAACCCATCATGTTATGCATGTCGTGTTATCCGCGAAAACCCATCAAGAACCCGGTATTCGCAGGTTCGCACAGTCATCACGCTTTCCCAAGCCTTTTCGTAAATCTTTTGCCTTCCTGCTCTTGTGTGTGTGTGCGTCTGTATGCGTGTGCGTGTAGTGTAGTGTATGTGTGTTGATCTTCCTCGTCCTCTCGTCTTATCCCTTCATACGCAGTTCAGCAGTCGGCAGTGCTTTAGTCTCGAAGCGGAACGGGTCTCTCGACGGATCGAGAAGCCGAAAGCCATCACGTAGCGATCCCTTTTTCCTTGTATCGTCCTGCTAAGCTGTCTAAGGCTTCTTTTTTCTTTTGTTTTCCTATACTGGTCTCGGGGTAGAGGGGTTGAAGGAGACGCAGAAAGGGGGAAGAGGTGGTCAAAACGAGGGAAAGCAGGTTTTCTACCGTTTGGGACAAGAAAGAAAATATGAATATCAGGCGGACATCAACGCCCTTTATATACCCAACAAAAACCCTTTTTTTTTCATTCGCCAAGAAACCTCTCGAGCGGAACGCACGAGCGGGGGAGAGGGAAAGTGACCCAAGGGGGACCGACCCAAAGACTCATCGAGTAGCCTTGGCTCATTGGGAAAAAACACGGGGTGGACGACGGGGGGCGTGTTTGAATCGTCAGAGTCACATTTTCCCAACGCATCCATGCACCGCGCCCAATAGCCGAGGGTGTGAAATATACTTGTCTTTTTGCTCGTAGCACCTCTCTCTCTGTGTGTGTCTCTCCCTTTTCGCTGGAAAATGCGAAAAAAAAACACAAGATGACGGGCCAATCCAAGGAGAGGACGAGCGGGTTGTTGGCTGGTCGAGGACCCCAGAGCCAAGCTTTCTTGGCGGCGAGTGGGAGGAATCGATTAGTAAATTCAGGCTCCGGGATACATAATAGACACGTAAGAGGGTTCCTGTTGTGCATGCCCGTGTGATGTATTGAAATTTTCATCTCCTTGGGACGGCACCGAGCGGTTGAAGGGACGATAGTCCGTAGCGTACTTGGAGTGTGCCAGAGGGCTCTATCAGAAGTCTCACCAACACCATCACCACCCACCAACGAACAACAAAACCCCCGGCTCTTCGCATGGCGTGAGAAATACACTCGCACGGGCAAACAACGCCAGGTCGACAATATTCCCGGGAGCTGTCTGTCTGTCTAGTGTCTTCCCTGTTGCTTTCTTGGCCTTGCTTGGCTTGGGCTTGGCTGGGGCCTGCATGACTTGACTAATGGGAATACCTACTCTGGGGGTGGTTCCCCTCACCGACCGCATCTTTCTTCTCCACGTTTGTTACTCAAGAATTGAAGATCGGCGATGGCGAAAGAAGAGAGAGTCTAGTTATCTTTCTTGTCAGAGTAGGAGAAGACACGGGAATCGAGGTGCATGATGCCAAGTCGGGTAACCCGAAGCAATTGGCTGTATTCGAGATGTCTGTCTGGTCTGGCACAAATTGGGCACCGACGTCAAGAACAACAAACAATAGCTTCGTTCATAGGTCCTGTAACTACTTCGTACCTCCTCCACATCGATATCCTGCCTGCCGCATCTACAAGTCGTTCATGGCCTCACCTTGACTCCCATCCGTCCGTCCGTCCGCGGCAGATGGACATTGAATACCGCAAATACCGGTGTGCTCCCTTCTCACCTGGTAAACCATCTCAATCCCATCCTTCTCTCTCTCTCTCTCCGCGGCCGTGGCTCGGCATCTCTCGCTTGGCCCTCGGCGTCCTCGTCTCGTGGGCCCATTCGCCGCCATCATCATCTCACCTTTGGACGAGCACCTCGCTTGGCACCCTTGCCCATCTCGAGATGGTGGCATTGAAACCCATCACTTCGTCCGAGATGGACGTCGTCTGCTTTCTGCCTCGACTCCCTCCAACATACCCGAGCCACAGCCGATGCGAGTCTGGTTGTCGCCCATCTCACTCACTCTCAGATTTTCCCCTTTTTCCCCTCAAAAAACCAGCCCACACATAACACAACTCCCACACAACACACACCCTTTCTACTCCACGATCCTTCTCGAGATTCATCCCCAGATTCTCTTCCCCAGAAAAAAAAAAAAACTTACCAAAGACCTCACCTCCACACTGCTCATCAGCCCTACCTGTAGTCGCCCGCTTCGTTCTTCGCGGGGGGCCAATTACGATGGATCATGAACAACTCGGCCCGCGCTGCGGCGACGGGGATATCACCAGGTGAAATGCAGGGGTAATCATGATTTTTATTTCCCGTCGCTCGTGCATCTTTTTGTTTCTGTGTGTAATTAATCGCCCGTGTGCTACGCTTTTTTCGCGATTGAATTCGGTCCTTTGGGAATGAAATCGCGTAGCGACAGTAGAGTGGGAGAGAAACGAAAATCACCTCATGCCCATACGCTCAGCAAGACGAGAATGGCCTTCTTGGAAGCTAGCCCTAGGCGATATTTACATTTCGACGAGAAATGCTAAAACAAGACGCAGCCGATCCTCATCGTGACCCGACCGACAGTCCAGCCATATTCCAGCCATATTCCACCTGTTACCTGGTGCGAACCAGCACCATCTAGACACCAAACCAACCAAGACCAAACAACCAAAAGGGGATAGTTGTGAAACGACGCGAATGGGATCCGTCGTAATCACTCGACGGTGCGCGGTGCGAGAGTGAGCAGCAGCTCCGTCGGAGACATCGAATTTCGATGCAGTTACGCCGCAACCTCCTCAGCGGGCTCGTCGGCGCTCTCGACAACCTTTGCCTTCTTGGCCGGGGGCTCGTCCTCTGATGAGTAAAAGCGTCAGCGAAATGGTTCCATACAAGGCGAAATGGACGCGCGAATGGTCGACGACTTACCAGCAGTCTCGCCTTCGGTGACAGCGTCGGTGTCGCGCTTCTTATTCTCGCCGTTGGTCTCCTTGCCGTTGGCCTCAGGAGCTTCGTCCTCATCCTCGACATCCTCGGCCTCGTCGGCTTCCTCTTCCTCTTCCTCTTCTTCCTCGTCGCCGGCCTTGGGCTTGGCCTTGACCTTCTTGCCGTTGGTCTCTATATGGCCGTTGGCCTGTTCGGCCGCCTCGTCTTCTTCATCTTCTTCATCCTCAGCCTCCTCGTCCTCTTCCTCCTCCTCATCGGGTCCGGCTGCTGCTTCATCGTCGGTGGAGACGTACCTAGTACGTATCTTGGTCAGCAAAGGTCGTGCTCAATTGGGGAAAAGGCGGCAAGGACGGGCGATTGAAGGCGACCATTTATCAAGGATAAATGAGACACGAAAAGTGGTGATGGCTTCTCGTGTCGCGCGTTGCCGGGCGGGTGATAAGCAGGAGGCGGGGCGGGCGCATGCGATGTCGCTTGGCGCATCCATCGATCGCATCGCATCGCATCGCATCTCTCTTTTGAGGCCGTCGCATTTCGCATCGCGCATTGGCTGAAGCTCTGGCACGCGACGGGGCGAGCTCAGTTGCGGCTGCGACTGCGATTGCGATTGCGATTGCGCCAGCCACCAGCGAAAAAAGCAGCGACAAAAGGAAAGAAAATGATTGTCACAAGGAAGGTTACTTACTCCTCCTCCTCCTCGCCATCAGACTCCTCGGGGAGGGAGACGAGCTCCTCCTCTTCTTCCTGACCTCGTCGGCTGCGAACCATTTTGGCGACTGGGTGGATACGATAGTATGGGAAGCGATGGAGGTGGCAACGAATGCGACGGAAGGACGATTGATCAGTTCAAGGGATACAAAGCGAGGTTGAAGATGTAATGTGATGGTGTTGGAAGAGAAGAGGAAGGAGGGAAGGAGGGAAGGAGGGAGGGAAGGAGGGAAGGAGAGAGAGAGGAGAGAGGAGAAGGACAGGTCAGGGGAGAGCGGGAGCGCGAGGGGGAAGGAGCGAGCGAGCGAGCGCAACGGGCGGCGGGAACTGTGGCAGTTGCCAGTAGCAGTCGCAATAGCAGCGGCACTTTGGTAGGTAGCAAAGTCACAGTGGAGGGAGGCACAAGCACGAGGCCGTGGAAAGCTTGCTCCGGGGGCGTCAAGGTACGAAGGGAGAGCTTGGAGCAGTGTCCCCAGTCCTCCCAGACCCAAGGCGCGGGACGGGAGCTTACGAGCTGAGAGAGACGGAGGGGAGCTGAGTGGGAGTGGGAGACGTGGGAGGGCCGCCGGGCTTGCTCTGGTAGCGAGCGAGCATCTGGCCGTCATTGTCACAATTCCATCATTCCCCTTCACTGCGGACACTCCGAGGGCGCCTGTACTTCGTCCGTACTGGGCTGCCAGGCCGGCACGGATATGGAACATAGTGTTGGAGGGAGTACATGTTTTTGCCAGAGCTGTCGCCGGAATCCCAAGTACAACTCTATGCTGTGTCCAGTCTGGTCCATGTCCCAGATTCTCAGACGGCCGGTGAATAATTAGAGCGAGTGAGCGTGGCCGCGGGTGGGCGTGTGAGTGGGCGAGCGGGCGGGTGGTGTGGGTAAATTTGCACTCCCGTCTTGTCTCGTCCCATCCCAAGCTCCCTCGAAGGCAAGGGAGCCCGTGGTAACGAAGCTTGCCAAACTGGTCAGCAAGAGGTGCCGATTGATGGGAGCTTTCCAAGAGTGGCTCGCCGACGCGTCCATCCATCGCTCCCGCGGCCAACCAGCGGAACCAATCGCGTCGACTGGCAGAGGGGCGGCTCTCATCTGCATCTGCATCCGGAACCAGAATGCCAAAAGGACCGGCTAGCTCAGGACATTACCGTTATGTTTGCATCTTCATGGCTGTATCCGGACGAAGTCGACGAAGGCGTCACGGAGCGCCCGAGAGGGGACTCAAGAGGGGACCTTGGTGGTGGCTGGGTTGTCGAGGGCTGCTCGAGGGCCCTGAAGGACGCTGGAAAAGGCCGACAGTCTGCTAGCCCGAGAAGAGAGAGCTCGGGGATGCGGCGGCTGGACAGGCGTGGAGAGGGCACAGTTGTGACGTAAGTGTCCGGTGGTACTGGGTACCTAGCTGACTGAGGTGCTCCCATTTCCAAGTTCGAACTGATTCAGGGCCTCGTTCAGGGGCTGCCGTCTGTTTCAATCTGCCTGCCCAGTCCCCAGCCAAGCTTGGCTCCGTTCAGTTGAAGCAGGGACGCGAGGGGATGCGAGGGACGTAAGACCCCCAAAAAGGCAGCGCATTGGGAACTGCCAATCCCTCCTTGCATAAGTGTCCGGACGGGGAAATGAGCGAATCAGAGCGGAGGCGTCCTCTCAGACAGCGGCAACTTCCAGGCAACCCGCACGCCCTGGTGAAAACAGTGAGGACGGATGAGGAGGGCGCACAAGGAGCGCAAAGAAGAGAGAGACCCAAAAGGCACACACGGAAGTGAAGCTTGGGCCATTCCCAGTTGTGCCGTAATTTCTCCGGGAGATCGATCGATTGTTCCGAGTCCGCAAACAATGAGGTGCAGTTTTGGGGGAAAGCAAGGACGGGATCGCAATTTGTACGGTGCGCGAGGGAGAGAATCTTGGCGACTCCGTGGCATCACGTGACCCCGCTGAGTCACCATCCGTCGGTCATTCTCCCCTCCCCTTTGCCATCTTTCGACGTGGCGGGAGGCTTGGACCGACCGTCGAGGGCATTTCTTACAAGTCGAAATGATATGGAAACATCTGGTCGAGAGTCCCTCTATTTTTTTGCAGAAATTCCACTCCATTGCACCTGCCCTCTTTTTTTCCCACTCAACCAACGCTGAGAATGTCGATCGTCTCACGTGATAAGCTAAAACTGCAGCAGGCCGGGCGACTGTTCTGTTCTGCCTTGTCCTGCCCGGCTCAGCTGTGAGCGTTTGCCTCGTCGGCTTACTTTCACTGCCTGCTCTGGGAATTTTCACGAGACGCCAACAAGCAAAAAAAAAAAAAAAA
>JAMQMW010002161.1:62453-124420 GCA_024115155.1 Thelonectria blattea
GTGTTTTCTTTTTTTGTAATTCAAATGCGTGGTCGGAACGGCCATGGTTGCTCAACGTGATGATATGCAGCGCTGGGGGACGGATAGGCCTGAGGCGGACATATGATACGAGGTTTAGTCACTCGACAGGTAAACGCTGAGAAAAGTGGGAAGATTAGATAAACTTTACTTGGCATCTGTTAGAATCGATCAATTCGCTTTTGTGGCTTGCGAATAGTTAGACATGGCCCTTGTCCTTGTTCCTTCGTTAACCAACAGTGGTATAACAAAGGAGCACGCCGCCGCAACCCGTGACAACTAAGTCATGATGCGAAAGCGTATTACTTTACAGGTACCTTAACTAGACATCTCAGGACTATATCCTATAGCATTGACATTGAGAAGTGGTTGTCGGTCCCCCACCTATGCAACGCATTGGAAGTTACGCCTCAACTGAGACTTATTTCGTGATTCGATCAAAAGCCACTACAAGAACGCTCTTCAGATCCAAATATGAGCGCCGATACCAGCGAAGATGCCAGCCTGACCGCCAGATACGATTGCCGACATGTCTTCCAACCAACTCGCCGACCTGACAAGACATGTCGTTGATGCACCGTTCCAGGACCTTGGTTTCGTTCCAGACGAATTCCCTAACTGTCGCGAAGGCGCAGCGCGAACCATCCAATCAGGGTTTCTGGTCATCCGAAAGACTGACAAAATGAAATGGCCACTCAACAATCCGAGCCAACGTTAAAGAGGCAGACGAACATAAACAACGATACGGCTTGTACCATTACAGCGCCACTGGTAGAAGATGGACCATGGATTTAGAAGACTTTCATGATTAATTTTACATCTCTATTACATTATATACAGTGCCAGTCAGTATCATCCTCCATACTCCGGACCCCTGTCGAAAGTTCCCAGACTAGGTAAACAGAAGACTCGTAGAAAGGACTCCTGTGATAGGCGTTGAATGATGCTATTGATGCAGAGTGGGTAAACTGTTCTGCCGGGTTCACATTTCTGCCAGAATGATTATAGTGGTAGAATGCAAATGACCCAGTGTGCTGGCCCATCGGTCGGATGTGCCCCTGTGGTAAGAGTTGGTGTGGGAGTAACTTCATTCGGGCGGATGTTGTGTTGACCCAAGACACAATTCGGGTGTCAGTGAGACTATAAAAAGGGGGCGTTGCCATCGCGAAGGCAGAAAAGCCGCCTCGGTCGGGACTCGGTCTGACTCCGATGCCCCTTGCGCAATTGCACCATTGCGCGTTCAAAAATTTGCCAGTAAAGGGTGAAGAATTGGTATCGATGCATGTTCCAGCTTCTGCGGCCGTCTTTGTGAGAAGCGTCGCTGCGCAACCCGTTTCCCAGCTTGGGGTGGATCGTCCAGTCGATGGACACTATAATTTGGCCTTGATCTTCGAATCCTCCTCCTCCTCTTTGAGAACAGCAGCGACGGCCTGCCGCAACTCTTCCGCAAGGTAGTGCGCCTCGTCCTCGTCCAGCTCCTCGCGCTTCCCACGCCCAAACATGGTGAAGCTCTCGCTAAAGCGCCCGCTCGCTCTTATCTCTGGCCGGGGAATAATGTGGTAGTGCATGTGCGGAACGACCTGGGCGGCGGCGGCACCATTGTTCTGGACGACGTTCCAGTCCTCGATACCCGTGGCGCGCGTCATGGCCTTTGACAGTATCCGCAGGTACCGGCCCAGCTCGGCGGCCTCGTCGGTGGTGACGTCTGTGAGCTTCTCGCGGTGTTCTCGGGGACACAGCAGGAGGTGGCCGTGGCTGAGGGGGAGGATGTCGAGGAAGGCGACGAGGTCTGGGGTGGAAAGGACTATGTAGGCCGACGGGGCTATGAGGTCGGGGTCGATGCAGGGAGCGTGCTGCTCGGGAGGTTCGGTCGGCGTGAAGGGCCTGTACGTCTCGGCGATGGAGCAAAAGGGACAGGCGCAGGACGGCGGAGTGGCCGAAGGATCGAAGACGGCGGCGGGCGGGTGGCGCATGGTCAGCCGATTGGAGGAATGGGTATCAGAAGGAAGGAATCATTCGAAACAAGGAGGAACGCGGGGCCGATATTGAGGCGAAGGGACGGAAGAAAGCGATGGCGAAGTTTTGGGACCTGGGAGTTTTCTTTTTGGCGATATCGCGATATGGGGAAATCAGGACGGGGGACGAGTTGCCGAGGCCCGGTTCTGGGGACGCTGGGGGGGGGCGCTGGAGGGCGGCTTCCACAACGGGAAGGAAGCGCTCCAAACAGCTTGCCACAGCTTGATCCAGCGCTCCGTAATCGCTGCCGTTTCAGTGGAAGGAAGCCACGAGCAGGGCCGTTGTTGCCGCCTATCCGGTGTGGGGCGTGCCGGAGTTTGGCAGGAGCGCGGGATGGCCTTCCCATCTTTGTTTGTTTGTTAGCCTCGATGGCATTCTGTATAAGAGAGTGGGCAGTTCGAATGTGTCCGATCAATAGTATCAGCAAGAGATGGAGAAGTTTGAGAGAGTTCTAAGGGCATAATACCTTACCCGTAAGGAATGGTTGAGGCGAGCCATGGGGAAAGAAGTAAAATTGGCATTCGCGACGTCCAACCTGCAGTTGGCCTGAACATCAATACTCGCGAAGCTTCCTCTTCGATGGAGACGAGCTTTTAGATATCTTATAATAAGATTCCATTCAAATACCACCATGCAACGCGCAAGTCTATTCCAAGTCTACTCAATTGATTCCAAATGGTGAAACGCAACCAACCACCCATGCTCGTATGCTGACATTAATCTCTCAAAGAGTCAAATCTGCAGGGCACCCAAAAGATCCAGGGTAGCTCGCTTTCAAAGAGTCACCGGGCCAAGCCAGAGCGAGGTGAGTCCCCTCCCACGCAAAATGCAATGCAACCTCCCCACGACTAATCAGATAAGCTCTGCCCTACTAGGCGGTCCCAAGCTGACCACTTTGCCTTCCCGGCCGCAGTGTGTGAGGGCAGTGAGCTAATTACGCTGCATCTAACATGCAGCCCTAGGCCCAACCGTTTCATGAATGGGAGAAAGTCGTCTCCTGCAAGTCGGGAGCAGCAAATCACCTCATGCATGTCATCCTTCCCCAACGCGCACTGCATCGTCAGTCGTCACCCTTTTCTCCAAAACAACAGAAACCCCCCAAGCACTTCCTCGTCGAATCACCAACGCGATGGATCCTACGGCTCACCATCCTTGTCCAAATTTGACGGCCACCCCAGTCGAGCCGGGCACTCAATCCACGACATGGTTTCTCAGCTAATAAATCAGCCTCACCTGGGCACTTTGGTGTGGTGGTGGTGTGTGAGGCCTCAGAGAAAACTTGACCCTCCCCTTCCTCCCCTGTTCCCCGTCTGCCACCTCTCTCGCGAATAATCTCTGCTGCCAAAAAACCTTTGGGAAACCATGGATCGGATCGCGTCTTCTCCTCCCTTCCTCGAGGCCATCGAAAGCCTCAAGGCCCTCAAGAACTCATCGTGGGCGTCCACGTCGGTCCCCGAGTCGGACAGTCTAAGTGAGCACATCTACCAGATGGCATTGGTCTGCCTGGCGCACCCAGATGTGAGAACCCGCCCCCAGATTACCTATGCTCCTTCTTTCTTGCTCAAACGACGGAATAGCTCACCGGTGAGGACGAGATGAAGGCCATCGCCATGTGTCTCACCCACGACGTGGGCAACATTGCATCCGGCGAAGTCACCTTGGTCCTCGAGCAACACCAGAGTACGGCTGGCTCACCGGAACCTCCGGGCGTCACCATGAATAAGCCATTGTCAACTAACGGGAAAACAGGAGGAGAAGTGGAAGAGCAGCTCGGGCTCAACTACCTCGTCAGCATCCTGAGAGCAAAGAGTCCGGCGCTGGCGGAGCGGCTCCCCGAGGCTCGACGGGATTACATGGAGTGCGAGACCCGCGTCGCCCAGCTCGTCCACCAAGTGCACACGTTCCAGTCTCTACACCACGCCGCGGTCCGGCGCAAAAAGGGCAGGCGGACCATGGGCGACGAAGAGTTCGAGAGGCGAAAGGGGACCATCACCGATGCTTGGCTGGCCAAGGAGACGGAGCAGATACTCTCCGACGAGTGGGATCCCCTTGAGGAAATGGCCGACCCCAGGGCGCCAATCATCTTCGCCATAGGTAGGTAGGATACGTGGCTCTGCAGCCCTCTCCGCATGCTCCCCCCGAAATCTGACTGTGTTTTGCGTGTAGGCGGGCCAGGCACCAACAGGAGAGCGCACTGCGCACGCCTGGCGGGCGAGTGCGGGCTGGAAATGGTCTCGGCGGACCGTCTGTTACGAGAGGAGCAGAACCGGCCGGGCTCCATCTTCGGAGACTTTATCAAGGAGAGTTTGGAGAAGTCGGTGCTGGCGCCGACGTCGCTGACCACGATGCTGCTGAAGAGCAAGATCAAGGAGATCCAGTCCAGGGGTAGGGGCGTCCTGATCGAGGGGTTCCCGCAGAGCGTTAGCCAAGCTGTCGCTTTCGATCGTGAGGTAGGTGCAGAGGCTTCGTCTTGACCAGCAGTGGGGGTAATTTAATCTTGTGTAGGTCTCGCATGTCTACTGGACAATACATCTCGAAGAGTCGGCAGAGCAGGCCATGAGGCGCGCCAGCATAGCGGCTGTGCCACTGAGGAATGAGAGCCAAGACGCTGCTGAGAGGGAGCGCCAGTCGGTCATGGAGTACATGTCCAAAAATTTCTTCCGGACGGTGAGTAACACCAAATAGTACAGGCCGAGTAGGGTGATATCTGACTTTGGAGATCAGGTACAAATGACAGAATCCAGCGAAGGGATGCACTCCGTGCTGCGGGATGTTGTGAAGGAGATCAAGCAGCAGGGGAAGCAAAGAAGAGGCATGACGTGACGAGACAATTGGCTGTAAGTAATGAAGCAAAGATGGAGTAATGAGGGAGCGCTATTCCGATAGAGTAGCAAAAGGGTAATGAGCTGAGTATTTTTGGTAACCTGATGAATCGAAATAATATCATGAAATCAGGTCAAAGTCGCATGAGCTGGAGGTTCCCGAATTCGACCAACAGCCTTCACCGCCCGCCTAAATTCTGCCGGAAATATTCCCCCCCGCCATGACCATCATGACCAAGCATCTCGAATCTTTTTCCTTCCCGACGCCACCACAACCACAACAACCCTCACAAAGAACCCTCAACACCGCTTCTCCTCCCATCGAAAATGCCTCGCGAAGAATACCAGGTTCCCACCACCGCCTCCGGCACCCAGCGCGGCGCCACGCACGACGTCCACCGCGTCTCGTCCACCATCAGCTACATTTGCGGCGACTGCGGCGGCAACGTCAAGCTCAGTAACGATGTTGCTGTCGTTTGCCCGCACTGCGCCGGCCGCGTCTTGTACAAGGAGCGCACGAAGCGGTATGTTTTAGGTACGAGGGATGGTTTGCACGGGTACTGACTGGTCCTGGCATAGAATGATCCAGTTCGAGGCGCGATGAGTGTCGCAGCGCTTTCGTCAACGACTACGAAACGATCGATGAAGGAAAGGTCGCACGGGAGGATGCCATGTCTGTTTAAGAGCTTATGCTAGGGAGTTACGGGGTCTAGGATCAAGAACCAAAGAAGAATAATGCGATAGATGCGCCACACAGCAGCTTTGCGCGTACAATCACAAAAAAGTCCAATGCTGTACAAAGACTCCGCGTTCAAATTTCCCGAAACAAGTTGCCTTCGGTATCTAAATTTTAATCAAACTAAACAAAACATCCCTCATCTGTCCATGTCGTGTCGTGATTCCCTTGTGCCCCAGGAACGCCGGTATGTGCTAGTTGGAGAATCCCTTTACTATTGCCCTCTCTGTGTGTAGAGGTACTTTGCAAAACTTGCGTCGGCCATGACGGAGTCCTCGTTGTCGCCCATGGCTGCCTCGTATCGCTCCTGGAGGCTTTGCTTCTTCGCTTCGTCGTCTGAGTCCTCCGAGTCCTCGTCGCTGGCCACGTCCACTTCGTCGTCGTCCGTCTTTGGCGCCTGCTGTGCGCCGACCGACATGCCCTGCATCATCTTGTCCAGCTCCTTTTCTCTCGATTCCTTCTTCTGCTTCTCGCGTTCCGCCCTTCTCCTCTCCAATTCCGGGAGGTAGTCTCTCACAAACTCTTCCCGCTTTTCCTCAACCGCCTCGAAAAACTCGTCGATGCCCGTGCCAAGTCGTGAGCTCACCCCGACGACGCTGAGGTGGGCGTAAAACTCCTCGAGCATGAGGCTCATGGAGTTGAGAAGACTGCCCATGTATCCACTGCCACCGTGTCCGCCGCCTTCAACACCGCCCAGCGCGTCCGAGTCCTCGTCCCGTTGCAGGGCCTCCTGGAAAGCCTCAAAGTCCGTCATCCACTCCTTGGCGAATTCGGCATCCTTGACGTCGGTCTTGTTGAAGACCAGAATCATCGGTAGCTTGGTCTTGTAGAGGATGGAGCAGGCGTACAGCATGTTGGACATGAAGGTCGACGTTGACGCGGTGCGGGGAGTATCGATAACGTAGGCAATAACGGTAGGGAACGAAGAGGCGAACGACTCGAGCAGGATGGTTCCCGAGGCGGACCAGACAAAGACTTCGATCTGGCCGGGAGTGTCCACCAAGATTCGGTCGATGGGTTTGCGGTCGGGATTTTCGGGGTCGGGCTTGGCGCGCTTCTCCAGCAGATTGACAATCTGATCGACCTTTGTGGCGAAGAGGTTGAGAGAAGTGAGGATGCCGCCGTTGGGGCCGAGGTTGTACTGCTTCATGACTTCTTCATAGTTGACGGAATCGCGAATGTCAATGTTGGAATCGAAAGGGACGGAAATGACGGCGGGATCGAGGTTGATGACGTAAGGGGGAGTCTGCTTCTCGTGAAGATATGAATTAATCCGGCGCATAAAGGTAGTCTTTCCAGATCCTAGGGGTGGGTTAGCATGGCAGAGCAGGTTGGTAGTAGGAAGATTGGGAGCTTGCCTGCCATGCCGACGCAGACGATGGCGACGGGCGGCTTAGAAGCGTCGCCTGTGGAAGAAGATGCCATGATGAGCGGATAGCTTGCCAGCGAGTTGAGTTTGAGTCGAGAGGAGATGCGGTGGTATTGTCGAGGCAGCTCGTGAGAGGTGAAGGCGACAAAGAATTTGGGGCAGCCAAAAATTCCAGCGGATTATGATGAGCGAGCAGCGCTGTGGATGCCCCGCGCGGGGTTATTCGCTGCAGTTCAAGTGCTGCGAGAAGGCGAGTGCTTAATAAGCTAATGGAAATCAGTTTTCAATTCTCCCGTCAATAATAAATCTATCTGAACCACGCTTCACCTCGAAATGGGAGTATTAGTTTTAAATTCGAGCCGTTGCTCCAGATCCCCCAAAGTTTGAATGGCTTGCTACATGAGTATCCCCTTGTTCCTGTCTATTCCTCTCCCCCAAAAGGTATTTCCATGGTAGCTTGATACAGAAAGTCATCATCTCGAGTTCCAGTCCCCCAAATAGCCTACACAAACCTCATCAAGTAATCGCCGCCTCATGATCCCTGGGCTAACCGTCAGTTCCGCTGCTTCGGAACGTCGCGCACAATGCCGCGTAGTGATGTGTCAGGTCCAGAACGTTTTGAGGCAGACTGGTGGCCTGGATGATGCTGCGGACCTTGACGGCACCCTCGTCTTCGATCAGAGTCCTGATGGTGTGCAACAGTTCAGGGCTGAACTCGCTGTACCATCGATACTGCCATGTCACTAGGCGAATGACGGATGCGACCGTCTCACGGGTGCTCTTGGTCTGCTCAAACACCCGCAGGATGCCAGCCAGGGCCTTGGGGCTGAAGCGTAGCGAGAGGCATGCGCGGTACGCTTCGATGGCTTCGTCGGTGTGCTGGAGGCGCTCGGCGAGGGCACCAAGGATTTCCCATTCTTCCGCAGACTTCTTGTACGACATCTGCTGGGCGCGAGATTGGGCCATTTGCGTTCGCCAGATGGTGTAGACGCGCAAGTCCTCGTACAAAACCATGAACAAGCTGTCGAGCCAGCGTTCGCAAAGCCTTTTGGTGTTGAGCTTGGATAGATTCTCGTCGCTCTTATCTCCCTGGTTGGCGTGAGCGAACATCGAACCATCTTTTGCCTCTTCAATACTCACATTGTCGGCATCTACCTTGACCTCGCCTGGGTCGATGGTGTTGGATGGTTTCTCAACGCCATCCTCCTCGCTCTTTTCCTCTCCATTCACCAGCTTAATTTCGGGTGTGTCGACAGGTTTTTCTGAGACTTGGTCTGCTTCCGCTGCTTCATCGCCATTGGTGGCGGGAACAGGAGTGCCGCGAATGACATCAGTACTGGAGTTCCGATTCGCAGCCGGCTGTGCTTCCTGCTTCTCGGTTCGGTACTCGTCTTCCATGACAAAGACGTTACTGCGGATCTTCAATAGTTGATCCCAGCCAATCTTGGCTGTCATTTCCGTCAAGATGTCGTACGCCTGCTTGAAGGTACCGCGGTACGCTGCGGCTCGTAGGTTAAGCAGACTCGGGTCCACATGTTCCGAGTATCTCGTCTCTGGCTCACTGTCGATCTCGTCCAGGCGCGTCTCGGGCAGCGTTGGCAAATGCACTTCCTTCGGTTCCGGCATGAGCGGGGTGTCCTTGTCTTGGTAGGTGAACATGGGACACGAGTTCAGAATCGTCAAAGCGTTGTCCCAGTCCTCCATGGCCACGTAAACCTGTGCAAGACGCGCCCAGGTACTGAACTCCGTGGGGGCAGCGACGGTGCCGCGGTCTGCACAGGCCAGAGCCATCTTGAGTCTTTCTTCTCGAAGCTCAGGCGTTGTCGCGAGATTGGCCTTCTTCCGAAGGAAATCGGCCTGGGTGTCGAGCATCACGTAGTCCATGGGCGTTTCCTTCAGAGCCTGATGCAAGGTCCTGACTCCCGAGACCTCCTCATTTCCCATAAACATGACCTTCGCCAACAGCGACGACACCTCCACACTCTGAGTTCGTAGCTTCTCGAATAGGTTGATGCCTGAAGCATATCGGCCGGTTGTCTTTAGGTACTTGAGGAGCCCCGTGGTCAAATGGTTCGAAACGTTGGTGGGCACCTGGACCACGGAATCGGATCCCAGTTGCCATCCTAAGCGCTGTTAGCTGATGGTTCCATGGGTGTGGCCTGAGTCGCATGCCTCTGAAGAAGAGCTGTTCGGCAGCAAAGAGGAAACGGTGTTCTGTTTCGGTATTGGTCACAGGGTTGAATCGCCGTACGCCCATGATCTTTCGGATGGTATCGCCGCTGCCGTCGTCGGCGTATGAGTATGCTCGTAGAACGCTGCACAGGTAGGTCTCCAGCCAGAGGTCTTCCGATGCTTTCCTCTTCTCGCCTCGTTCGTCGACGCAGTAGCTCTCGACCGTGCCGGGAATGGAAACATGCACGCGCATGTCGAGTCGCGAGAAGGCATTGTAGCAACTTGAACTCCGTCAGCTTGACCTGCTCATTCTCGATATGGAGGGTAAGCATACCAGAACACGCCTTCGACGATCTTGTTTACCGCATTGGGGCCATGCTCCTTGTAGGTCAGGGTGTTGATGTAGGCGGCGAGACTCGCAGAGGAAGATGCGTCGACACCGGTGACATGATGATAGACGCCAGTCTGGGCGCGGTTAGTACTTCTTCTCCAGAGCTCCGGGACAGCTTGCGCACCTGCTTCGTCGGGTTTCGGATGGCGTGCTTTAGGAGGTGGACGAGGTCGGGAGGGCCGAGCTCTCGAAGACCGGCGAGCGATTCGGTTCTGGCATCAATTGACTCGTGCAGGATCTCCTCGGTGATTCTGGTTCAGGGTCAGCTCGGCTTGGCACGAGACCGCAGCGCATGTCACTCACTCAGGCACCGCCGGCGCGACCATGACGACGACAGCTGGTTAGCAGGAACCGAGAACCACTGCTGAATCCGATGGAAAAGGGGAGCTGAAAGCGTCGCAGAGCCACAGCTTCGACAGTTGTTGATTCTCGTCAAAGGTTGGTTGGTGGAGCTGGAGTGAGATGGTCGCCGCCCTGAAGCTGGCCCCCTAAGATCTGGCTTGATAGCTAAAGTTAAAGGACACGCAAAGATACGTGCAGCCTTACGCGTGCGCCACACCCCACGTGCCCCAGCGCCCCAACAATAGAAGTGGCTTGACGAGGCTGATGCCCAGGCGCGTCAGAGCGCGAGTCGCATCCAGCTTTAATTGATGGAAGTCGCCGAGCTCAACGAGCAACTGTACACATCTCTCCAAAATCGGTATTCGCAACGCTGCGGCGCGTATCCTGGCGATATCACCACCAACAGACTTATTGTCGCCATTATGGTAGTTCTCATTCGAATTTTAGAGACCATTGCGCTGATTTACCGTGATAGCCAGCGTTCCAAGCCATCAACCTCGAGCCCGAGGAGAACGTTGATGAGCAGATCGACACCACAAGGGAGCTTCATGTCAGCCATTTCGGCCATGCAAAGCGCGATATAAAAAAACCTGACTTGGCGATAGGTCGATGATGCCCTGAAACGATTCCAACACGCCCTGAAGCTACACGCCCAAGGCGCCCCATCACGACAAGCCGCCGCCGACGCATACGATGAACTATTCGCATCCGAGATCTTCAAGTACCCCGAGGCGAGAACCGATTACGACCGAGCCGAGCGACATGCCGATGGAAAACCAGACCCCTCGGCGCCTGATTCTTTCTCTACGGAACTGAGCGTCGACGCCGGGGGCGCAGACGGCGTGGCAGCAAGTCTTTCGCAGGCGCTTTACCTTTCGCACAAGAACTATGGACAATTCTTTGTCGACAAGATTAAGGATAAAATCGGCGCAGATGCGGCATGGAAGACGAAACGACGACTGGACTACAATAATGGCAATGGCCGAAAGGTTATGGACAACTGGACGACGGCCCTTGACCATGATCCCTCAGACCCAGAGCTGTGGAGGCGGATGGCGCGGTTTTCAGCGTCGATGAACAGCAGTCGGATCAAGCGCTATTGTTTGGAATCGGCTATCGAGCTGGATGATGATCCAACCGTGATGGAGTTTGACCCCCCGTCCCTGGCCGAAGGACTCGCCGGTCAGCAGTTGAAGGACCAGCTTCAGCTTCTCGACGATGAGATTGCACTGTCACATCCAGCGATAGCGCCGTGGACTAAGAAGAAAATGCCGGCACTCCTCCAAAGACATCTCGACCCTATCCCGTTCCTGCCCGATCCGACCCAGACCCTCGAACCCCCAGCACCCGATCCAAGCCTGGGCGAGCCACTCGACGATGAAGCAGATCAGCCTCCACCGCAAGCCCGTGGCAGGAAAAACTCGATCAAATCCGTTTTGACATGGCCAGGGCTGGGAGCGGAGCTAATGGCGTGTCTCGAGGACCCTACAAGCGCCTTTGAGGCTTGTGACATGGTCGCCAACAGCTCGCTGGAAGATGTGGAGATGAGCAATGAGTCCGAGAGCCCGACCGCTGAAGTCAACGAGGAAGAGAAGGCAACCAGTCAGGATACTGCGATAGGTGAAGGGCTGACGCAAGCCACAAAGACGTCAAATGAGAAAGAAACCCAGGACAGCGCAAACGAAGCTCAGAAGGAAAAGGACGACAGTACGCCTGCGCCCAACAGAAAGCGATCACAGTCGACGGCCGGCTTGCCCGACGCCGAAGAAGACAATACTGCGGAGAAGCGCAGTAAGCGTGTCCGACGAAGAGAAACACTCCAGGCCGAGGAAGCAACAGACCCGAGCACACTGGTCGCCAACCAGCTGCAGCCATATCAAGCTGCCGATCAAAACCTGTTTCAGATGACAAAGAGCGTCCTGGAGAATATTGGAGTGGAGGACAAGAGCACCTTGGATTGCATCACCCAAATCCTGGATTCGTGCGCAACCGAAGACCGACTTGGTAAGATCACGTCACTGGCAGCAAAAGACCTCCGAGAGGTCATGTTTGACTTCAAGGAAGGGGTTGCAAGGGCCTTGTTGAGCAAGAACGAGAAGGCCAGTCTGGGCCTGTCATCCTTCTTGGAGCACGCCAAGACAGGCTCTCAGGACCAGACCACGATCGTCCCTTTCGACGAGGCCCAGGGCCTAAAAGCGTTCGCCAAGAAGGTACAAAAGTGTCGGTCCTGGATGGCTGGTGAGGACATTGCGTTTGAATGGGTTCGTGCCATCAGCGAAAGCTACACCTCAGCCAAGTGGTCTGACGCAATGAAGACGTCGGTCGTGCAGCTGTTGACTCGTGTGGACTCGGCGTTGTATCGAAGGGTTCTGGAGGAAATGGGCTTGCTGGAAGGTTCTCCGGAAAGGCGATCTGATCTCGACAACATTGTACCGATGCTGTTTGAGCTTCACATCGACATCTACGAACGCATTACGAACCCAAGTAGTGTGGTCGAGTACGCCACACGCATGGAGGCGAGGGATCGGCTTGGAAGATGGCTTGATGTCGCCTCGGCTTATGCGCAGTTGTCGGGTGTTGACTCGAACGAGCCTCTCGTGGCACGATTTATCTGGGGATCGGTGCTGGTCTCCTCGCTGTCCGACAATCCAGTTCGGGAGCATATCTTGTTGATGTGGACGTCTCTTCGGGACTTTTTGGCCGAGGAAAATGTTCCCACCATCAGCTTGCCAAACAATGTGGTCATGCCCACCATCTCCTCAGCCGCTGCCGATCGAGAAATCTCCAAGCTAACGACGATGGACTTCTTTCTTGGCCTGTTCCAAGACGATATGGAGAATCCGGTTCACGTCATTGAAACGCTCGAGCCCGTACTCAACCCAACGTCTGTGATGGCATCGACCGACAGCCCAGCTGAATCCGTATCCGAGGGCGATGACGAAGAGATGAGCACGGAGCAGAAGAAACACGCCGTTGCAGATTGTGCAAGCCAAGGACTTCAGGATCTGTGGAAATTTCTTCTCAACAGCAGTACGGACCTGCGACTTTTCCTGTGGTCACGACTGGGAGACGCGTACGATGCCATTGGATATGCAACAAAGAGGTTCTCTTGTCACCTGAAGAGTCTGGAGATGATCATGTCTGATCTGGAGGGCGACACATACAGGAAGACGGTTGACGAGTCCCGAAAGCTCCTGCTCATGAGAACTTTGAAATCTCTCGATGAGCTCCTCATCCAGTCCCTCTCACTGGCGCTGAACGATTCCACTGCGTTTGACATTGTCGACGACGAGCATATCAAGACGAGCTCAGCAGCCCTCGCGAAGATCAGCAGCCTCCTTCACGTCGTTGCGCTCTACGAAGACGAAATGCAAATTGGGATCAAGCCCGCCCCCTCGGGAAATGCCGCAAGCAAGTCTGCCTTTCAGTCCCTCAGGACCAGGCTCCGCGAGATGCAGGTCCGGGCATGGTCTCTCCAGTATACTATTTTCAGGGCCGCCATCACCGACGAGACATCGATCATTACCCGAGAACACGACCTCGCCGATTTCTTGGCCGCAGTCCACCAGGTGATTGGCATTCGCAAGTTCTGCAAGGCGTCGAACAAGATTTTCCTCAAGATGATGCGCGTTGAGCTCTTGAAGCTTAAGAACATTGAGAATTGGGAAGACTATTTGGCCCAGGTCCTGTACGATTTGCATGGCCTGAAGCTCGGAGCGGGAGTGTGGGAGGTCCAAGACCATGCTTGCCCACCCGAGAAGCTGGAGAAACATCAGACCATGCAACTTGTCGAGAGAATTACCATTCTGGCCAATCGCATGCCGATGAAGGATCTTTTGAAGTCGGACCTGAAGACGACCGTGGAGCACATGCAACAGACGGTGGGACAGACGAAGTCGACGTCCCAGATGACGCACAACTTGCGGAACTTTACGGAATTCCTCAAGAAGCCCATTCATCCGTTGAGACTCTACCAAGCACTTGTGGGCGGCGTTTCGGTGGATGCGGTGTCTGTCAATACTCCAGAGACGGCGCTCGCGAAATATGGGTGGTTCTTCTTGCTTGGTATGATGGCCCTGACGAAGTTCAAGGGTGTTGATTTGAACCGTCGGCAAACCCCCGGCGCCACGGACGACCTGCGAATTGGCGCGACTTTCCTCCGACTTCAGCTGCAGTTCACTGCGGACAGGTGGGATGCCTGGTTTCGACTGGCGGAGTGTTTCGACTACGAACTGGACGAGGCCGTGTTGTGGACTGCGGACAAGATGAACAAGGATCGCAGCGAGTTGGTCAAGTTTCAGCGCAACGCAATCCACTGCTACACTCTGGCACTCTCCCATTCGCGAAATGTTGACGTGGATACACACGACGGAGATCCCCTCCATGACCTCTACCACAAGTTTGCCATGAGACTGTACGCGTCAAGCCGAGAGCCGTTCGCGATGGAACCGTTTATCCACGCCGACCAGGAGAGGTTTTTTATTGAGACCATGGGATCTGGCACCTTTAGGCGCATCTTGCACGAACAGATGACGGAGTATAAAGTCTGGAAATTTGCGGCAAAGCTGTTCAGGATGGCCATGGAGCGGAAACCGGAGAACTGGAAGTGAGTGATTCTCTCAAATGACCAAAGTCTCGACTAACGATCGGCAGAAACCACTTCATGCTCGCCAAGTGCTACTGGAAGATGTACCAAACCCCCAAAGAGAAGCTCGACGACAAAGACGAGCGATCCAAGATTACCATGAACCTCCTGATCAGGACTCTCAAGAAGGCCGTCAAGGTTGCTTACAATGCACGCAAGTCTCGGAGCAGCGAGCCCATCTTGGAGCCCCATTACAAGATTGTCTCAATCTTGCACAAACTGGTGACTCGTGGAGACATTCCGTCAGCCGACGCAGCTCAAATCCTGTCAGAGCAGCCGTTTGGACTCGTCGTCAGTCCGGATGACATCTTTGCATCCTTTTCCGAACCGGAAGATTGGGAAGAGTACATTATCAGGAACCTTTCCAAGCTGAGAGACAAGGACAAGTCCAACTGGCAACATCGCATCATCATGCGACACGCGCGCATCTTATTCGACGAAACATGCTCTACACAGACGGCCGATACCAAAGTGGAAGCTCGGGCGGCCTTTGCTATCCTCAGAGAAAGCATGGTGACAAAGACGATGGTCATTAATGTGTGGAAGTGCGACGCGGAGAGACCGGGCCGGCACCACGTCTACACGGAGCAATACGTGCGCTTCATGACGCGACTTCTCGACATCATGTCAGACCTCGGCAACATGGAGCAGCTCCTGAAGCGACTGCGGAAGAAGGGCGCCGACTTTTACCACTTTGTCGACCTGTGGCAGTCATGCTGCATGGTGTACCTGAAGCTGCTCCGGCAAACGTACCGCGTCTCTCCGTTTCACGAGGATGCCTTCAAGTCCTTGTCGAGCGAGGAGTTTGACATTGTGGGCGAGCGGATAGCCGAGTGGGCTGCCATGGATGGAGCCGATGTGCCCGTCTTCAGCTGCATGAGGGATGCGATCGAATTGAAGAAGCTCAACGCCAACCTCATGAAGGTCACACCCATCGACGACCTCCTCAGCGACTGCTACTCCAAGATTTACGTGGACTTTGCAAAGGCACTGCCCGGGCCCGAGCCAAGCAAGGTGATCGAGGAACGCAACAGCGCAAAGGAAGCGGCCGCCCAGCTCGAGGCTGCAGCGCAGGCAGAGGCGAAGCCGGTCAGCTCGCTAAGCAGCATCCTCAATCTGCCCAACGGGCAAGAGAGCATCGCCGGGACGCTGACGCCACAGGACGGCGAGAAGCAGGATGCCGCGCCCCGTTCTAGAAGGAGTGGCGTGAGACGGCCGGATGTGCTTCGAAAGGCGGAACTGGCTGTTGTTCGAGCCTTGGAGGCCCCGAGGACCAACAAGGACCGAGTTGGAAGCACCTCGAGCGGCAAGAACGGAAGTCAGACGCCCAATCCCGCAGCAAGCGCGGCAGCGAGCGAGGCCGGCAGCGAAGACGAGGGCGCCGAGATGGAAGCAAGCAGAGAAGTGGTGGAAGAAGATGGCGATGTCGAGATGAAGGATGGAGACGACCACGATTCGCATGAGGAAGTTGGAGACGAAAAGGCAACGGAGAAGGGGGAGAATGAGAGCGTCCCGGGCAGCATTCACGACTCGGCCGACGACGAGAGCGATTTGAGCGACGTTCCAGAAGGGTATGACGAGGAGGTTCCTCCTGGCCTCCTATTCCCAAATCTTGGGCGGTCGAGTTCCAGCGGCGACGATGCCGACAGCGAAAGTGAAGGTGACGAGGACGAGGATAGTGATGGTGCTGAGGAGGCCGAAGAAGCCGAGGAGGTTGATGAAGTTGAAGAGGGTGACGAAGTGGAAGAGGGTGATGAAGCTGAAGAAGCCGAAGAGGCTGAGGAAGGGGATGTTGAAGAGGCAGAGGAAGCGGAAGTGGAAGCCGAGGATGGAGAGGACGAGGAGGCAGATGAGGCAGATGAGGCAGAGGAGGTGGAGGAAGATGCCGAAATGGCGGATGCGGGCGTTGAAACACCACAGGTTACCCCAAGAAGGAGTATCGGGTCGACAATGTAGAGGTTGAAGGCCTGGTTGGGAACCTTGTACACAGCCCGCAATAAGGGGCTGGAGTTGTGAGTTAAGGTTGAGGGCAAGCCTTTGTCTTTGGTGCTGGTTGTGCAAGGTATGGTTCTAGAGGGAGTCCCCAAGGACGCGTTTTTAGTTGGGAAGATGGTTGAATAAGCCCAGGCGACTGCTATGATTATCACGTTTAATATTCCTAGTAATGCCATGTCTTTGTGCTGCTCTGAGATGGTGGAATTGGTGGTCACTTTGGCGGCTCGACTCCGTCCAGGAACATGAGGCATTTACTGAGGCCGTCTCCGCCATCAAAGGTACTCCCCGAATAGCTCAGCTGGAAGAGCGTTCGACTGTAAAGGTTACTCGTAATCGAAAGGTCACCTGTTCGAGCCAGGTTTCGGGGACGCACAATTCTTTTTGCACCTTGTCGGGGATTTGTTCTTTTTGCTCAGAGGAACTAGGTGTATGTAGGTGTACGGAGCAGTGCGAGAAGCAGGGGAACTGTGATGAACTTGGAAGTTGCTCTCACTGTATCGATTGCCAAAGTGACTGGTGAGCACCTGGAGACGTTGAGGCGGTGTCTGGGTAATGCTTGAAGAGTCGGCCGGATAGGTAAGCAAGCCCGGAAGGGCATTGGCCTGGAAGATCTACAAGACGGATAAGTGTGCGATTGATGCTCCGAAGTCGCATCGATAAACTAGATGGTGATTACATATCCATCAATCGCATCTGGCTGGATCTGGGCGTTTTTAGTATGCATCTCGGAGCCTTCCCGTCCGGCGAGTTGCTAATTATGTCTCCGAGATGGTACAGCAGAATGGACGTTTCACAATGGCTTAAGAACTTGGAATGAAATGAAGCGACAAGATGATTGATATGAATTGATCTAAGATGTTAATTGTTATGGATAATTTGATTGAGCTGCACTAGATGTGTAGTGATTGAGAGTTGAGGCGACTCGACGTTGCCACTCAGACCGATCGTCGGACACATAACACTTCAAAACCTCACTTCGCAAGCTTTCTTTGCCATAGGTAGAGATGTCCATGGACACATCGCCAGCCGTCCTCAGCTGCCGAAACGGCACCGATAACTCCGAGTCTCTTCGTCTCTCGGCACTTCGGCACCCACACCTCCATCGAGTCAGGCCCCCCCGGATAATTGCCCTTTGGGATTTGAATGGAAACATAGCGTCATCGTCTGGGATGAGGTTCTGGGGTCAGAGTCTTGAACCTGCTCGGCATTTCGGAAATAAAAGAACCCCCAAAAAAATTGGGTTGAATGGAATGATCAGAATTGAGCCCGATCTTCGGGTCGCCTTGTGAGGCGGTGGTTACCTATTAAATATCGGTGTGTTCCCGTTGGGAAAATGGTGGTTTTTGGGTAATTACTTTGCATTGTAAATCGGCTTCATCATGGGAGTTGCAGATATTGAGAATGCGAGACGTCCGTCTCACGAGGACCTCTCAGACGAAGAGATGACCGACGAAGAGCCCACGGGAACATGTCTCGACAACTCCCCCGAGAGAACCTCCTCCCACGCAACAGCAACCAGCCTCTCCCGAACCGCCTCCCGCCGCGAATCCCTCATGTCCCGAATCCGGTCCCGTCCCATCCCCCAATTCACCCACCCCCTCTCCCACGTCCGCACAACCCCCGACCAGCTCGTCGACTTCGAAGGCCCTTCAGACCCCTACCACCCCAAGAACTGGCCGCTCAAGAAGAAAGTCGTCACCACCATGCTCTACGGCCTCGTCACAATGTCGGCCACGTGGGCGTCGGCGGCCTACTCGGCCGGAACGGCGGAAATCGCGGCGCACTTCGGCGTGGGGAGCCAGACGGCCGTGCTGGGCACCACCTTGTTCCTGCTGGGCTTCGGCGTGGGGCCGTTGCTCTGGGCGCCGCTGAGCGAGGTGTATGGTCGGAGGGTGGCGGTGCTGGTGCCCATGTTTGTGGCTATTTGCTTTAGTTTTGGGAGTGCCACGGCCAAGGACTTCCAGACGCTCATGCTGACGAGGTTCTTTGGGGCGTTTTTTGCTTCGGCGCCCGTGACGAATACGGGGGGTGTGTTGGGGGATTTGTTCTTGCCGAGTGAGCGGGGGATTGCCCTGGCGGGATATGCCATGGCCATTGTCAACGGGCCTATTCTGGGTGAGCTCTCTTTGCCTTGGCCCTGGGGCCATTTTGAAACGAACTTTTACTGACTGAAAAGGCCCAATCGTTTCCGCCGCCTTTGTGCAGAACCCCTCCCTCGGCTGGCGCTGGACTGAGTACCTCACCGGCATAATCCAGGCCGTCGTCCTCATCCTCGCCACCATCTTCACCGACGAATCCTACCCTCCCCGCCTCCTCGTCTACAAGGCGCGCCGCCTCCGCCACGAAACCGGCAACTGGGCCCTTCACGCCAAATTCGAGGAATGGGACGTGAGCCTCAAGCAGCTCGCCGAGAAGTTCCTCCTGCGTCCGCTGCAACTCCTCGCCACGCCCATCTGCTTCCTCGTCGCTCTGTACGCGAGTTTCTGCTACGGCATCTTGTACATGCAGTTGGGCTCCATACCCATCATCTTCGGCGAACTGCGCGGCTGGGCCACTCTCGACGCCGAGTTGCCCTTTCTGTGCATCCTCATCGGCGCGACGTTTGGCTGCGTGGCAAACATCTACAACCAAACGCTCTACAACCGGGCCTACCGCGCTGCCGGCGACCGGGCCGTCCCCGAGAAGCGCCTCCCGCCCATGATGTTCGGCGGCGTGCTCTTCAGCGCGGGGCAGTTCCTCACGGGGTGGACGGCCGATCCGCGCTTCCACTGGGCGGTGCCGTGTCTGGGGCTGGTGATGCTGGGCGCGGGGTTTTTCACTATTTTCCAGGCGGCGCTGAATTATCTGGTCGATACGTTTCAGGCGTATGCGGCGTCGGCGGTGGCGGCGAATACGTTTCTGAGATCGTGTTTCGCGGGGGCGTTTCCGTTGGTGGTGGCGCCCATGTATAGGAATATAGGGGTCGGGCCGGGGGCGAGTGTGGCTGGGGGGTTTGCGGCCTTGTTGATTCCGGTGCCGTTTATTTTTTATGTCTATGGGAAGGGGATAAGGGCGAGGTCCAAGTGGTCCAAGGCTTCGGTGTTTGATTAGAGACACAGTGGTGGTGTGGGAGTGTGGGAATGATAGACTTGTAATGCAATACAATAACATTCAACATGCGTCTTCATAGTCCCGGCTGCGGTTAAGAATGTCAACCGTGTCCCCCAGACGAATGCAGCTTGTCCACGTACCTTGTGGACTCCCCCAATGCACCTCAAAGCCCGTCCAGGGTCTCTCCAGTACTCTGTCGACGGGGTAGTAAGCCATCTTGTTGTCGACGTCGAGAAAGAACTGGTTGGCTTTCCAGGGGCTGAGAGTGACAAACTGAAAGGGGGACAGTAATTGTTCGCCAAGTGGTCACGAGTCCAACCCAACGTTCCTCTTTGGCACGAAGACAGTGTAGTTTCCGTTGGCGCCGAGGAACGCCGACATGCGCTAGGTCTCGTCGAATCGTTGCCTCTCGAGATAGTCGGACATGCCTCCGTAGTATTCCTTGAAGCGTCTGGGCTCGTATGTAGTCGTGCTAGCAGGAAGTGAATCGCCCGGCGGGGAGGCCACTGACAGATCTGGTAGCCGCCTTCTTCGGCAGACCATGCCGCACACTGATCTTCCCCGATGGCGAGGTAGTATACCTTCTTGTGACTCCGTCAGCCCTTATGCATACGTGGCATCTGGTCTGTGTGGACGGAGGACTTGGGAAACAAGACGACTTGGCTGCTCCACCGAGGGGAAAGCCACAGGCAAACAGCACGTGGCACGCTGGCACATCTAGCCTCCGGGGTTCCGGGAGGTTCCGAGCCGGAGCTCGTATCGGATCGTGAGGTTGAACGGGAGTGTTCCTGATCACGCTTCCCCAGATCTTGGTGCCGCTTGATGACATCGAGATGTACGAATACGTACATGTTACATACCTAGTGTCAACTTTTTTTCGAGGTCATCAAGGTCATCATGCCTTTTATGATGGAAGAATCAACTGTTCATGAATCATAATTGCTGGAAGGAGCTTCGGCGCGTATTTAATCGGGCATTTGGGCCCTTTCGAACTTGAACCTGTCAAGCATCAATATCCAATACCGCCGTGTTTTTGGACCTGCTTCGCTTTATCTTTGATCCATTACATCAATAGCTCAACGGCTACTCAGTGAACACATATGGTAGTTCGGAACCACTCCAGCAAAACTGCACACCAACACAACCACCAAAACAAACTCCCTCCCATCCCAGAGCCAAAATGCTCCTTTGGAAACTCCTCCTCGCCCCGACGCTCGTCCTCGCCCAGCAACCAATGTGGCAACCCACAAACATGCACCTCGGGCCGCTGGAAGAGGGGGACTGGTTCGCCCGCGTCCCCTACTCAAAGGAATACATGCGCTGGTGGGCAAAAGCCTACAACAAAACCGCGCTCTTCGACGAGGCCCAACGCCTGCGAGCCATCTGGATCCCCATCCACCGCGAAAAGGTCCAGAAGCTCAGCGAGGGCATGTACGCCACCAAGCCCGTCGCCATCAGCAGCCTGACGACGGACGAGGCGGGCGCCCTGATCTTGATGAACGAGGCGCGCGCCGAGAAGGGTATGAAGCCGCTCGTTTGGGATCGAGAGCTACAGGAGGACGCGGAGATGCACGCAAGGTTTCACGCGCAAGGGAAGCTCATGCTGTACGAGGACTTGGACAAGCCGGTCACGAAGACTCTGGATAGGGGGTTCCGGCAGACGACGTCGGGACAGACGTTTGATGTTCGTCTGTAAGTCGCCTTCGGACAAAATCCAGGCGATATCTTGCTCAAACTGATTTCATGGCAGAGTAGAAGACAAGCGCATGGAAATCACCGACCCCCTCAGGAGTGCCGTCCTAGGATGGTGAGTCGACGCAGCCCCCCCTCGATCTCGAAACGACTCGACTAACTGGTCATCAGGCTCAAGCAAAAGAAGTATATGCCCGGCAAGTCTAGATACACGGGAAAACTGAGACAATTCTCCGACTACGGTACGAACACGAAACACGTCTCCCCCCCCTTTACCGTCTTGCACGTTGCTAACACTCCCCGTCTCTGCAGCGCAAATCATTTCCAACGAGACGACAAAGGTGGCACTCGCCGTCGCCCACGACGGAGAAGGCCTGTACTTTACGGTTGGTCGATACTGGCCGGGCATATACCGCTACGAACCGGAGAGGCCGCGGGATCCTGTAGACCCGGAGAAGGGACTACATCTGGAGCCAATCTCGGGCTGAAAGGATTCGGTACAAGGTACTTGGCTGTTGGTCGTCATAGTTAAATAGACTGCCCTTCGCACGGAGAAGGAAAAAGAACTGAAGTAATGCGATACCCTTGGCTCTCGGTGCGAACTGCCCCCAGTATCCCGTTCTGTTGTGGTGTTGAAAACGTCGGCGATTGTCTCCTCCAGAAATGTCCTTTCAGAGTTGATGTCTTGTTGGAATGGATTCGTATGGTGTTGAGAGTTGCAACTTCCGAATCCATGGGGCAAGGCCACGGCCGACTTGAAGCCATTCCGGAACCTTCCGCCTCCATCACAACACAACGCCAAGATTGAGCCCGGTTAGCTCAATCGGTAGAGCGTGAGACTCTTACCTCACGGTATCTCAAGGCTGCGGGTTCGACCCCCGCATTGGGCTTTTCCTATATCCAAACAAACAAGGTGTTCCTTTTTGCCCATTGTTGGTTCTGCCTATTGCCAATCAGTCCTAAGGCCAAAGCAGTGCTGAAGCAGTAATGGTTGTAGTCGTATTTCCTGAGATGCAGAGAACATACCCACGACTCCAGTCCGTTCCTAGATAATTTCAAACTCCTCCATCTTGCAACCCTCGAAATAGTCCTGATTATCTCCCCGTAGTAACTTGTCCCATGATCGGGACAATCCAAGCACCTTTTTCCTTCTCCTAGCCGGCGGGTTCATGTGAAATACCCCCAACCGCGTAAACCTCCGCCTCGACGTCTGAGCCGCATGTACATGTATCTGCGGAATTTCACGAAGGACAAGGCCGACAAGACCTCTCAACCCCCCACCGAAGCAAGTTCCAACATGGAGCAGGTGCACCGTGGTGGACACATTCTTATCCAAAGGCTGACGTCCAAACTCTTCCTCCATGGCATCGGGAAACATTCGAAGTTGCGGAACCGGTTGGAAGTTCCCGGCTTCGTCTCGACTATGGAGAACGTGTAGCTGGTCTGGCGTATCCTGATTTCCAAACCACGAGAGCGTCCTTAGCCTTCCCCTGCCTCTGATGAAACCACTGGTCACCGCTCCGAACACAGCCGTCTTCTCCTCGAGCACCGTGGCCGTGTCTGCGAGAGTCAAGGTTGGCTTCGGCGCTTCATACTCGGAAGGACTCGCCGCGTGCGCAATGATCATCCAGACCTTGCCCGTCACAGCAGCCCACGACCACGAAGGTGCCTGGTACTCCGATGGGCGACGTGCGAGCGAGGTGCTGGGCTTGATAAACCATAAAAGGTCGAACGGGAGACTATGTCTCCAATGGCCCGCCACGTACTCGTTCTTGATCACCGAGCCAAACATCTCGGCGACACCCGATATGGCAAGGATGCGGTCCTTGGGGAATGTCAACGATCGTCTGGTGTAGATTTCGACGATGCTTCTCCATGTAGTGACTGCATCGTGGGATCCGTTTTTGCATATCCTTGTCGAGTTCCAGTCTTGGTTGTAAAAGCTAGTCACAATGTGAAGCCCATTTTCGTCTTGCCTCGTCCCAGTCCTCCAGCCATCCGAGAAGCCGGGGTTCTCGCCCGATGTCGGGCAAATCCAAGAGAGCTGCTTGCTCGTGTAGTCCAGGACCCGAGGGGAGAGGTAGCGCTCTTGAAAGGTCCAGCCCCTGGAGTCGATGGGTTCAGAGGCCTCAACGTTTTTCATTTTCGTCAAGAAGACTGTGCCAGCCGTAGACGAGCCGGGGCATCTGAAAGGGAGCTTGACGCATAGCTCAGTGGCCGATCGGACGTCAATATCTTGGAGAAAGCCGTCTACCGCGCGGTTTGCCCTCGACGCCACGATTGTCACAACGGCTTTGCTGTAAATCTTTGGCATCAAGGCGATTTCCTTGGCCTTTTCTTGGTCGTCATCCTGCACGATGCACAATGAATCGACCCAGAGATAGCAGTAACCAAGGCGGACTGTGACCTTGATGGCGTCTTGAATCGACCTTGGCAAGAGGTTCCAGTTCACTTCCAGATTCCCCGAGTTCATCTTGGCCTTGGTCGTCTTGTGCGGTTGGTCGCCACCCCAGCAATAGCTGAGTGCCGTGTACGTTTCCAGCGAGGTTGGGTGGTGCAAGGTAACGGAGTATTGGCCGGGTTCTTTCTGCTGCACCTTCAGTACTCTCTTTGGCATGAAGTCTACCGTATATCTCGGGCACCTGTTGTGATGATGGAGGCAATTTTGTATCCACTGGCGCGAGATGACCGAGTTGTTAGGTGATCCGATGGACTGGTTGATTGGACGTGTGCTCACGAATGCAGCCGCGGGGTCATCTAGGAGAGCAGCCCGTCAAAAGCCGTTACTCGAGAATTCGTTGGCAGGGAAGACATACCGGTATATGCCACGACGTCCATAAATCCGTGAGTTTGGACCCGGCATCGCCCATTCTGCTCGTCCATCTCCTCGTTTGGGTCCCACAGTCCAATATTGGAGACCTCGACAACAGGCAGCGGATCGAAGCTGTAGGAGAGATACTGCATGCAAATACTAATCTCGTCTGCCCTGTTTCTCAGACGATCCCAGTCTGGAGACGAATTCGCCGACCAGTTGTCTATAAGCCATTTGGCGAAGTCACAAGTTGGTGATGCCAAAAGTAGTGCGTCGAGCTTGGGTTCGAAGAAGATGAGTTGGCTTGGGGCTTTCTCGCATGGAGAGAGTTGGTTTCGATTCGGGTCAATCGTCATTTTCTTGCAAAAGGTGCAGTCGTGATATGGAACTGGCTGCGCCATCTCGAGCGACAGAGACATCCTTGGGACTCGAGGATTGAGACCATGCCGAGGCCGATGCCTGCGTCAAATAGTTACCTATCATGCAGGTGCTTGAAAGCAGTAAGCCACAGGCAAGCCAGCGCCACACTGGCTGCATACAAACAATATTCAACCAACAGGATGCTCTGGTGCCTACCGCTCAGGGCCATCATGAGCGGGGTTTCTTCACTTCTGCCTGTCAGAATTATTCACCTCATCGTATCTTTCCGAGACATCGCCATTCCCGCAAAACCGCAATGCGGTTCAAAGACTTGGTGAGGCGGGGTAAGACTCCCTTGCCGGAAGCTACAGCGTCTTCCTCCAATCCAAATCCATCAGGTTCATCCGTCATTTCGGTCGATGATGTACCCGAGGAACCGTCCCAAGATGTGGAAGGCACCGAGAACAAGACGCCGTACACCTGGGAAGGCCTCTGGTCCGAGGCATATGAAACGGTCAAGCAGGACCCAGACTCTTCCGAGCTTCTTGACAAGTTCGAAATGTACTTGGTCGCGGAGGAAGGCACGCCCGAAGATGGTACGGGAGCTCTTGCTCATATCGGATAAATGTATGCACCTGCTGATCACAGCTCAAAAGCTGCTTCTACAAACTCTGATGCGGCAAAACGACTCGAGCTCATCCAGAAGCACGCCCTACAAAAGCTTGAGACGCTACCTGAGACACATATCAGCTGGACCTTTCGAGACAAACGCATCGAGGTCCGGAAGCTGGTTCTCAAAGCGACGCAAGTGATTTCGACGTTCAAACCCATCATCGGCGGGGCCGTTGTAGCAGAACCGCACGCTGCCTTGGCTTGGGCCGGTATCATGACTGTTCTGCCGGTAATGCGTCCATCTGCCTAAGTTGTCCGCTGCTAAATGTGCTTCTAGATACTCGAGAACGTCTTTCAGCAAGACGAAGATGCAGCAAACGGCCTCAGCTCCATCCTGTTCCTCCTCGTCCGATACCAAGATATTCATGAAACCAGCCTGGAAGCCGACTTTGATGATGGCAGGTGCGTTTTCGAATTTGAATGGCGAACCTTGACCCAACTTGAACACTAATCGCCTGTGACATATTTCCCAGTCATTCCAAAACCACTCGTCGGCTCCTTTCCGCCATCAGAACCAAACTTGTCAGCGTTTATGCCCAGATCTACGTCTACCAGATCCGGTTCGTCCTGCAGTTCACGAGGAATAAGGTCTACCGCACCATTAGGAACTTTGCGAGCGCCGATGGCTGGAAGCAAATGTGGGAGGATATCAAGGCCTCCAAGACCGCGTTGGTGCGGTGGCGTTTGAGATGCGGAAAGCAGTGAATGATGTCGAGAGGAGAATCGAAAGAATTGCAGCTTCGCAACAGGCAACGTTGGCAGCTGTACAAGTGAGTTATGGCCCATGGGCGTTTTTCTTTATTCCAAAACCACCCACCGTTCCAACTTTCTGACTAAAACCTCCCTAGGATGGCAACGAAACGAACCTTTTGTTGTCCTTACCCAGTGTTGGGAACGCTCTCTTCGATTCTGCCGATATCACACGTGCGGAAGTTCCTTGTATGGAGGGGACGCAGCGTCAGATTCTGAGCGACATCCGTGACTGGGCTGAAAGTCCAAGCGGAGAGGTGATATTCTGGCTGCACGGAATGGCTGGAACGGGAAAGACGAGTGTTTCCCTCACTGTTGCGAATGCGCTGCACCATAGGAGACGGCTCACCGCGGAGAGCCAGCCTCCTGGAGCTGCTGTCCTCGGTGCCAGCTTCTTCTTCAAGCAAGGCGATAATGCGAGGAACAGCACAAAGGCTTTTTTTCCCACCTTGGCTCGTTGCTTGGCAAAGGTGTTTCCCGATCTCAAGTCGCATATTGTCGGCGCCATCAATGACAACCTGGAGATTGCGACCAAGGCGCCTCGGCAACAACTCAATGACCTCATTGTTGGGCCTCTTTCTCGGCTCGACGAGAAGATTTGTCTGCCAATACGCCTGGTAGTTGTGGTTGATGCACTGGACGAGTGCGTGCAGAAGACAGAAGCAAGAGAATTGGTTGACATGTTGGCTGTTCTGCATGGTCGACTCCGACACGTCCAACTTCGGCTCTTGATTACTAGCCGACACGAGGAGCTCATTGCCAAGGGCTTCGAAGGGTTGCCCAACAGTCTTTATCGCGCTTCTATGCTCGGAAAGATTCAGGTCACACCCGAGGGAGGTACCAACAAGGACGACATCACTCTGTACATCTCCCGCACCTTGGCAGCCATAGCAGAGCAACATGGAGTGTCTCAGGATTGGATTGACGAAGCCGGAATCAAACAGCTCGCTCACAAGGCCGACGGACTCTTTATCTACGCAGCAACCGCTTGTCGCTTTCTCGATGCCCCCGATTTCTCTGACGAGGAAGCTAGACAGGAGCGCCTGCACCTGATTCTTTATGAAAATGAAGACAGTGAGGATGACGCTCCGCAGCCAAAGGTCGACGAGATATACCTCAAGGTCTTGTCGTTCCCCCATCTCTCCAAGACCCTCAAGAAGGCAAAGGCCAGGCATCTGTCGCACATCAGCAAAATCCTCGGGTTCATCGCGGTTGTCTTTGAACCGGCTTCTGCCTCCTCGCTTGAAAATCTCGTGCCGCTCCCGAAGAAAACGCTGGACGACTGGCTAAGGCAACTTCACTCCATACTGAGCGTCCCCCAAGACGAAACGTCTCCCCTAGGCCTGGTGCACCTGTCGTTCCGCGATTTTATCCTCAGTGAGGAGAGGTCTAAATCGCTGCAATTCCGTGTCGAAGAGAGTAACATGCACCAGCAAGTTCTCCAGCGCTGCCTTGATCTCATGTCCGAGACGCTTCGCCAGGACATTTGCGAACTCATTCTACCGGGAACACTCACTCGGGAAGTACCAAACAGCCGAATCGAGCAGAAGATCCCACAGCATGTACGATATGCATGCCGTTACTGGGTTGACCACCTAGCCAAGCTCGATGACCAAGGTCGAACGGAAGCAGGCTTGACAGACGGCGGCAAGGTGCATGCATTTCTACAGAGCAGTGTCCTCTACTGGCTGGAGGCAATGAGTCTTATCCGAGAGCTTCCGGCAGCTATCATCATCATCAACCGCTTACAGAATCTCTTCAAGGTAAGCGTTAATGACTCCACTGCCTCAAGCACGCAAGAGAGAAAACTGATTAGTTGAAGTTCTCTCAACAGTCCTCGGCACACGTTCAACTGTCCGCCATCATCCACGATAGCAAACGCTTCATACTCAGCAACGGAGAGATTATCGATGAAGCACCACTTCAGATTTACGCGTCTGCACTCGTTTTAGCCCCCAGAAACAGCGTTCTACGAGGGACATTCCAACATCTGATGCCTGCATGGATAGTCAAGAAGCCAGAGCTGGGAGAGGACTGGACTCCGCACCTTTCCGACTTTCAGACACACCCTAATGTGATTGTATCCATCGCTTTTTCCCCCACGGACAACATGATTGCGTTGATGGCTTCGAATGGGGCAGTCACGCTATTTGGCTATGTCACAAGAACGGAGCGGTTCGAGTTTGTTCAGAGGGGGCATAGCTGTCATCCCTATAATGCCACAGTGGTATTTTCGCCAGATGGCAAATTGGTTGCTAGGGCCAGAAGTGGCGGCCTCGTCGAAATACGGGACCCTGCAAAGGGGAACATGATCGAGCTCAGATGCGAGGATGTGCAGCGGAGGACCACGACGCGGATGGTCTTTTCCCCAAAAGACAGCAACATGATTGCAGCAACATCCTGCGGTTGCGGGATAGGCGCCCATATCAAGCTGAGACAATTCGAATACGCCAAGTTGCACATATGGGACATCGAACAAAGAAGCGAGATTCAAACTTTTGTCGTCCCGAGCGGCCATATAACGACAATGGCATTCTCTCCTGACGGTCACTTGGCCATGGCAGGCTCCGACCAGGGGCAGATCATGGTATGGAGTGTGGAAACAGGAGAGCTCGTCAAGACACTGGGGCCTCACAACAGGAGGGCCATCTTGTCGCTCAACGGTATTACGGCAGCTTATTTCGACACAGAAAGCTGTACCAGCGTCACCTTTCTGAGCCTCCCCGAGGGGCAACTGCGTTTGAGACACGATGTCGCCGGCCAGGAGCTAAGGGATGTTGCTCTCTCGCCAGCGGATGCAAATATTGTAGCACTTGCCTTCGAAAACGACAGAAATACGCGCATTGAGTTTCTCCATATTCCTACCAGTACCATGGTCGGACAGCTCGACCTCGATCACCATCCGAGTCATCTTGAAATTTCTCCAGACGGCGAGCTTCTCGCATCGGTAAGCGGTTCTTCTGGTGTCATTCGACTCTGGGATATGACGAGCGTGGTTGGGAAACCGGGTCATCGAGGTGGACATTTGCGACCTCTCCGGAACATCATGATATTGCACGATGACGAGTCAGTGCTCGCCTGCACAAGGGCGTCGACATATATTTGGAATGTTGCCGGCGGATTTGTGAGATCTCTTCCCGTCGCTCCTGTGGTCACCGCGAAACTAGCGCTCAACGGAAGGGTTGTCGAGTTGTCCAAAGGCGCGAATACCAATGGGAGTCGATTACAGATCTGGGACGCGGATATGACGGCTCCGCTTGCCAATTCCGATGTTCGACATGCCGTGTATTCATCGGACGGCAGTCGCATGGCTGTGAGAAGGTCGGATCGGGTTCTCATCATGGAGTTGGGTACCAACGGCCAGTGCGCCATGCGGGAGCACAGAGCGACGTCGGCCAGCGTCAAGATTAAAGGAGTCTCTTTATCCCCAGATGCTCGGAAGGTAGCCATCATGGCCCACGTCGTGGCTCGGAGAACGGCTGCCCCAAGCCGCACTCTCAGGTTTGAGCTGTGGGATCTTGTCGACGGAACCTTGTGGGAGACAACTTTTCAGGATCCTGATCGGGGGCGGTATGGTGTGCCAAAAGAGGTTGCATTTTCTCCAGACGGAAATTCGGTCGCTGTCTGGGGCAAAAGGGTTCCTAATATTTGGCTGATCGACGTGCAGACGAAGAAGCTTAGAGGCATCCTCGAGGCTAGGACCCCTTGGTCTCCCGTGAGTCCCGTCGACGTCATGTTTCACCCCAGTGGCGAACTGGTAGTTGGCACATTCCATGCCATTTCGGTATGGGACGTGGCCTCTCTGATGGAGCTGGATGGATACGAATTTGACGAGGCTCTCGAAAACATGTCATGTCAACGGCTGGGATGCTTGCTGCCGTGCTGGGGCCTAGGAGCCTGGGCAGGAACGTTTATTCCATACGCTTGTGGGATATTGCAGCCCGTACAGAGATTGGAAAGTACAGTATGGTATCGTTTCCCCATCTTTTTTCCTTTTCGAAAGACGGCAGTTGTCTCGAGGGTCACGGAGGACGATATCCTCTCCCCCGCTCATCGGCTCACCAGACGGAGGCTCAGGCGAGGGAGGCAGCCGAGGCAGCGCTAGAGTGTCTATACATAAACGACGGCTGGCTCTGCCAGGGATTCGAGAGGCTTCTTTGGTTGCCTCAGGATCGGGCTACCGCAGACGTGAGGGGTGCAACGGTTGTTTGGCAGAACAAGGGGGGTCGGGAGCTGTTTCTCATCAAGATTGACCTCACTCGTACGCCAGTGGCTCTTGCTGGGGGGTGACGCGCATCTGTTTTTACACTTGTTGGATAATGACTCTTTTTCATTTCATCACTCCTAACGACCCGTCCCTATTTCATCACGCCTATTCTCGAACACACTCCTCCACCATGTCATCAAAATCCGCCTCGTACAACCACCCAAGCTCAAACGGCTCCAGCTCGACCTCGTCCCCCGACGGCACCCTCCTCTTATTGATCTGCTCATTCACCTCGAGAACCTTGTCGACACGCCCCTGTCTCACCCTTTGCCACTTCCCGAGCACCGTCTTCACCCGCTCCGCGTCCCGCAGCCGCTCGCCGGACTCGGAAGACGCGTCCGCACCGCCCAGCCGGCCCAGGACGCCGGCCAGCACGTATACGTCCTCGAAGGCCTGGTTGACGCCCTGTCCGGCCGTCGGGGGCATGGCGTGCGCCGCGTCGCCGACGATGACCACGCGGGCTTGCGTGGCGGACGTCCAGGTCGTCAGCTTGGGAAGCTGGTAAAAGGGCCAGATGTTGACCGTGGAGGCGTCGATGCGGGATGTCGCGTTGGCGACGATGGGGGGGAAGGCTGCGTGGTTTTCGCGCAGGAAGTCGACGGCCCATTGCTTGTCCGAGGAGAGACGGTTCCATTCTTCGCGGGTGGGTTCCGTGGTGTTGGTGAAGCGGTATTGTTTCCCGATGAGGACTTCGGAGCCGTCGCTGAGTTGGGGGGCGATGACGAAGGCGCCGCGCTGGGGGTGCATGAGGGTCACGGGCATGCGGTAGTCGGGTTTGGTGTCTAGTTGGGCCGTGGGAACGGCGGCGGTGACGCCGACCATGTAAGTGAAGCGGGATGTCAGGCCCGGGTGAAGGTATTGTCTGACGCGGGAGTGGATGCCGTCTGCGCCGACGAGAACGGCGGCAGACGCGGAGGAGCCGTCGGCGAAGAGCCAGGTTACCGAGTCGGGGGACTCGGAGACGACGTGGGAGAACTTCTTGCCAAAGTGGATGGGTATACCGGCTTGGCGGACGAGGTCGAGGAGGATGGCTATGAGTTCCCGGCGGTAGACCCTCAGACCCGGGTATCCGTACTTGTCCACGTTGCCGAACTCGAAGACGTCGGCGAGGGAGCCGTCGATGGCGGAGCGGAAGTAGGAGTCTGAGAATTTGTAGGAGACTGGTTCGAGGAGGGAGTAGACGCCGAGACGGTCGAGGATGCGGAGGGCGTTGGGGGAGAGCATGATTGCGCCGCCGATGTCGAGGGGGGAGGGCTGGGTTTCGTAGAGGGTGCTGGGGATGTTTTGTTGGTGGAGGGAGAGGGCGAGGGCGAGGCCCGAGAGGCCGGCGCCGATGATTGCGACTGAGTGAGAGGACATTGTGTTTGTGTTTGGTGGTGTTGGACGGAGTGGGAGTTGTGATGTGTGAGTGTCTGTTAGCTTAGTTGAGTTGGTGTTTGGTGAGTGTCTCTTCCACCTTGGCAGCGCAACACCGACTACTTATACTTTTCTCTGACTAGAGACTGTGTCTTACATCCTCGCATCAATTATTAACAAAAACCTCAAAAATAAAGCGCCGATTGAAAAGACCGGGCGATGAATTGTTGAAAGACCGAAGCCATCGCCGTCACTCGGCCGAGAGGCCCGGATCCCGGAGATGGGCCCTCATAAACCAGCCACCACCAGCCATATTCGGCTCCGAAGCTACTGCTGATGTGCGTCAGACGGGTCAAATGTGCCGTGAGAGGGGACAGCTTTGCAGTTTTCATTGGCTGGGTCGGTGCGAGGGGGTTTGCTTCGCCTCTGAGATGGAACGCGAAGGCCGAAGGATTGATAATGTTGCGTCTTACAGGTACATACGTAGGTACCTCTAGGTTGAGGCATGGTGTAAAACAACCTGGAGGTGCTTCCTGGAATCCAGAGGCCTTGTTCCTTGATTATTAGGTTAGGTGGTAATAAGACTTATTTCGGAGCTAATTAGCGCCTAGGTCTAAACAAAAAACGATCATCTTAGCGGATAACCAATTTCTTCAATACAATCTGTCTGCTTTGACTGCGTACGTATACGTACCTACACCAAGGACACCTAATTGCTCAACCTACCTGTACCTAGACAAAGCACTCATACTCACCAACACAATAATTATCTTGCAACCCTCAACAAATAGATCTCGAGAATGAGTATTTATAAATCGAAATCAAACTCGAAGTCCAGAAATGAAAGGAATACGCCTTCTTCCAGAAGAAAAGACGCATCCTGATATTGCACAAAATCTCCCACACTCCTCCTCGCCCCCTTCCACCCCACCGAGTCTCTACCCCCAACTTACTCATCGACAAAAATGTCATCCTGCGCACCATCAAAGAAGCCCATGTTCTGGTTGTAAGTAGGCGTCTTTCCGTTGGGAGCCTCGACGTTGTTGCCTTCGAATTCTACAACCAGTCAGTCTCAAGCTTACATCAATGATTTCATTCGTAACTCACGGTTCCACGCCATCATCTGCTTCGGGCCCGAGACGCACGCGCTCGGGTTCTGGCGGCACCAGGCGGCGGGCTTGGGCGTGCCCAGCTTCTTGGTCGAGGTGCTGCCCGTGACCTTGCAGCGGTGGTTCTGCATGTACATGTTGGGCTGGCCGCCTTTTATGGTGTTAGTGTTTTGTAATGGGGTAGACATTTTGTGTACTCACAGCCGTCAGGAATCCAGAGCCAGGCGCAGTAGCAGCCCTCCTCGGGGCACTCGGGCATGTCGGCGGGGACGTCGTACCACGTCTCGCGGAAGAAGGGGGAGCTGAAGATGTTAGATGACCGTCTTGGATGCGATGAGGTGACTTACTAGTATCGCACGGAAAACACAACGAGGTTGTCCATGGTCACCTTGGAAATATCGCTCTCGTACGAAATCGCCCAAGCCGTACCGCCCGTCGACTCGATACTCCGCGTGTGCAACTCGCCGCCCGAGCCATCACCGCCGTCCATGAGACAACCGGGCGGGTTTCCGGGACCCCTCCAGGGCATGGAGCGGTTCTTGCCGTCCTGCCACTCGGTGGTGAGGGTGCCGTCGTAGGAGAGGGTGCTGAAGGCGCGGTTGTTGGCCAGCTCCGTCATGAAGGACTTGCCGGCGGGGAGCTCGAGGAATTCGCCGTCGGGAGGGGGCACGAGGTCGCAGCCGCGGTCGGCCTGCATCCACCACTCGGCTTTTGTGAGGTTGTAGAGGGGGTTGACGGCGAGGTTGGTGTTGGGGCTGTCGACGGAGGAGTCATTGCCGCCCTGGGGGGGGGAATTAGTACTTGATAGTTAGAGAGGCTGGAGAGTTGGATTGGGTTTACCTTGCAGTACATGCCCTTGTTCCAAGAGGCAATGTGGGCGCTCGCAGAAGCGGCGAGAGAAAGAAGAACAGCTGTAGAGAGCATTTTGAAGTTGGTTAATGAATGAGTGATTGAGTTTGCAGGTTTGCAGAAATGAAGGTAAATGTGCAAGTCTTGTTGCAATGAAAGGACGGTGCTCGCACCAAAAAAGAAGTGAATTGAGATGAAAAAGAAGCTGATGACTGGAAGCAAGACTCGCTCTAGATCACGACAATGTTTCCGACTTATATAACTTGAAAACTTCAATGCTCATCCGAATCCTTCGTGTAAACTACTTCGAGTCAGCTCTCACCACGAGTTTCACGACCCTTCATCTCCCTCAGTCAAGCGACTAAGACCCCAGCCAAGCGTTTCCCAGCTTCCCGGGAGCGGCCGCTCCAGGATGGACATGTTTTGAGACGAGCAAGGATGCGCATCTTTTGAAGCGTCGAGATGAAACGGTTGAGTGGAGAGTCGAGTCTGCCAAGACATTGACGCTTCCCTGAGCACGACCTGTCACGAGATGGCTTTGTCGAGAAAAATATGCCATACGGGCTGAGGTGGTAGGGAGTGGAACCTGGGGTGATCCGTCCGGCAGGAAAGCTCTTGACCCCTGACGATCCTGATGCTCGGATTCCCCTCGCTCGGCACTCGACCATCGTCACTTTTTGTTTCTTTGTCAGCCTGGAATAACGTTTCAAACAAACGAGTGCGGGCCAGCCTAGTGTCGCTCCTCCAGCCGTCTGGGCCCTGTTTCGATGCTGCAGCTGAGATGAACCAGGCGGTCGCTATACGCAGCGTACATGGCGGTTTCGACTGGGCGCGCATGGACTGAGTGATGTGTTTGGGCGTCGTCCGATGATGCTTATGCATATTGACAGACGTAGGGCTGGTGTTTCGACTGATGAGTCTTGTCTTGGTCACACGAGATGCCTCATTTTGGATTGCCTTACCGGGCTTCGGGAGTCGGGGTGGGATGACGGGTGGTCGCGGTGGGAGATGACTTGGACGAGGTGGTTTGAAGTGGGATGAGCTGAGAATTATGAGACGGGTGATGGATCATTGACTAAATTCGCATTTGAGTCGGATCTCAACTCATGTCTTTGATCATGTATTGATTCACAAGGACTTGAGTAATGCATCCACTGTATTCGTAGTCCGTATCCGAAATCCAGTCCGCTTGGAATTTGAACTACCCTGTACTACCAAGGACATTCCTATGGATCTCTTACACATGTGAGATATCAGCTGTGTGAAGAGTCGTCTATGGTTAAATATTGGTCAAACTATTAGGCGATAATATGGGACAGGGTAGAAGATCTAGAAAGGCTGCAAGTTGCGAGAGGGAAGACCTCTTTTTAGATGTACTCTATTTGGTACCGGCCGGCGGCCCTCGAGCCTACATACTATATACTGGTAGAATTAATTCGGTATCGTATCCGTAGTGAGCTGCGTAAACAGAGATGAGAGAAAATCTAGCACGAGCAACGCGTGGAAAGAAAGATGATACGCCAGCAGAAATAAGATCTAATCATTAAATATTCTATCAACCTAACCCTCCTCCTTGTCCATATCGTCCCGTCGGCGTTTTCCGTCCCGCTTCCCAGGCTTCCTACCCTTGAGCGTGCTCCCTCTCTTGCCTCGATCCTCGGTCAGATTCTTCATCTCGTTCCTGGCATGTCGCTGCGCTTGCTCCACGCGCGTCTGGAACGTCATCACCTCTTCCTTGGCCGACGGGTACTCCGTTAGCTTCTTGCCCAGCGCCGCCTCGATGCGCAGGTAAATCTCTAGATCGTACTGCGTCACCAGACTGATGGCCACACCCGACTTTCCGGCACGAGCTGTTCGTCCGACACGGTGGATGTACGTCTTTGAGTCTTGCGGGAGGTCCAGGTTGAGGACGACGTCGACCTTGGGGATATCGAGACCACGGGCGGCGACATCGGTGGCGACGAGAATGTCGCGAGTGCCGGCGCGGAACTTGTTGAGAGCGCCCAGACGCAACGATTGGGAGAGTTGGCCGTGCAGGGGAATAGCCCCGAAGCCCAAGGTGCGGAGCAGGATGGCGAGTCGTTGTGTTTCCCAGACGGTGCGGGTGAAGATAATGGTGGATTTGCCAGCGTGCTCGTTGACCAAGAAGATCAGGTACGTGTCCTTCATTGTGTGGGGGATGAAGACGTAGTGCTGCAGTAGGGTCGAGACGGTCTGGTACTTGTTGGAGCTGATGCTAACGCGTACCGGATCCCTCAAACTGGCGCGCTGGAGACTCTCAATCTTGGAGCTGATTGTGGCCGAGAACAGATATGTGCGACGCTCGCGGGGCACGAACTTGAGGATTTTGTCGATGCTCGGGCCAAAGTCTAGGTCGAGTAGGCGATCGGCCTCGTCCATGATGAGGTACTTGAGAGTGCGCAGCGAGAAGCCCTTGGTCTTTTCCAGATGGTCCACGAGACGACCTGGCGTCGCGACAATAATGTGCGGCTTCTTGCCGAGCGCAATCGCCTGTGGCACCATGTCTAGACCTCCCACAATCACGGCGCATCGCAGCGAGATGAGAGATCCGAGGGCCTCGAACGCCTGGCCAATCTGGGACGCCAACTCTCGCGTCGGGGCGAGGACGAGACCGAAGAGGGGTTGCGGCTTGTCGAGGAGAGCCTGGAGGACGGGGAGCGCAAAAGCGGCAGTCTTTCCACTACCGGTTTCTGCAAGACCGATAATGTCGCGGCCCTCGAGGGCAACGGGGATCGACTTTTCCTGGATCGGGGTCGGGTACTTGTAGTTGAGAGCCTCGCAGGCTTCGCATAGAGCATCGACGATTCCCTGCGAAAGTTAGGGACGAATTCTGGATTGCCGAGCCTCGATTGCCTTACCAAGTCCTTGAACGTCTTCTTGGGCGCATCGCTGGATTCCTCGGCGGAGGGCGCCTGCAGAGTGGCCGATTCTTCTTCGGTCTCTTGTTCTGGATCCGGGGAGGCTTTGGCAGGTGGCTCTGCCTTGGTAGGAGGCGCTACTTTGGCGGCCTTCTTCCTCGGCGCATCCTGCGCGACCTTTCTTCGTTTTACGGAATTCATCTTGTGCTGGTTGGAAGATCTCGTCATGAAGCATCTCAAGATTTCGAGGCATCTGAAAATTTTAGTGGGGTTTCTTATCGCACGTGCGCTAATCTTATCGCCGTCCCCGCCCAACTTTTTTTTCTTGCGCTTGCGACCAGGACCAGCCAGAGGAATCGGAATTTTGAAGCTTCTCACACCCATTGCACAAGATCAGATCGACAAGATGGCACGCAAACGAACCAAGAAGAGAACCCACCTGGGTGCGAACAATCCCGAGGTGGACGCCGCCGGCCATGCCAACGCGAAGAACCCAAAGAGCTTGGTCATCCGAATTGGCGCTGGCGAGGTCGGTTCCAGCGTCAGCCAGCTCGCGGCCGATGTGCGAAAAGTCATGGAGCCTGGCACTGCCAGCCGATTGAAGGAGCGCAGAGGCAACAGGCTGCGGGACTATGCGGTCATGTGTGGTCCCCTCGGCATCACCCACTTGATGCTCTTCTCTCGCTCCGAGGGCGGCAACACCAACCTGCGAGTCGCCCTGGCTCCTCGAGGCCCGACGCTGAACTTTCGAGTCGAGAACTACTCGCTCTGCAAAGATGTGCAAAGATCGCAAAGGCACCCCAAGGGTAGCGGCAAGGAGTTCATCACACCTCCTCTGGTGCGTCTTCAATCCATCTCGCTCGCATCTGTTCTAACTCGCAATAGCTCGTCATGAACAACTTTACTCGCCCCGACTCGGACCACAAATCCAAAGTTCCCAGACACCTCGAGACGCTCACCACGACAGTCTTCCAATCCCTCTTCCCCCCGATCAACCCCCAGGCCACACCGCTCAAGTCGATCCGACGAGTGCTCCTGCTCAACCGCGAGCAATCCGAGGAGGACGACGGCACCTTTATTGTCAACTTCCGACACTATGCCATCACCACGAGGTCAACAGGCGTGTCAAAACCGCTTCGCAGGTTAAACGCCGCCGAGCAGTTCCTATCCTCCAAGACGAGCCGAAAGGGCAAGATGCCCAACCTAGGCAAGCTGGAGGACATTGCAGACTATATGATTGGAGGCGAAAATGGTGAAGGCTATGTCACGGATGCGACGAGCGGTAGTGAGCTCGACACAGATAACGAGATTGAAGTTGTTGGGTCAACGACTCGCAAGGTCCTCTCGGCCAAGGCCCGGCAAGCAGCCGCGCAGAATGCGGTCGAACCCGAGGAGGAGGAGGACAACGTCGAGCGACGTGCAGTGAAGCTGGTCGAGCTGGGTCCCCGCATGCGGCTACGGTTGACCAAGGTCGAGGAGGGTCTCTGCTCGGGCAAGGTCATGTGGCACGAGTACATACACAAGAGCAAGGAGGAGATCAAGGAGCTCGAGAAGCGATGGGAGAAGCGAAACCAGGAGAAGGAGGCGCGACGAAAGGAGCAAAAGGCCAACGTCGAGCGCAAGAAGAAGGCCAAGGCGCAAAACGGCGGCAAGGGAGATGACGACGAAGATGAGGACGAATACTACACCGACATGGATGTGGATGATTTCGACAGCGAAGGACTGGCAGGGGATGCGGAATACAAGGTCAACGAGAAGATGGAGGAAGACGGCGAGTGGGAGGACGAGGCGGAAGAGATTGCCAACAGCTGAAGAGATGGGATTCCGTTCTGGCGTTGAAGATATATTACACCTGGGCTAAATAAAAGGACACCTCATGTTTATTTCGCCTGGACGGCGTTGCCGGTAATTAAAGGCAATGTCTTGGACGAATTGTGTACGTTCCTCCACCACCCTCCGTCGTGCACAAGGCGACATTGTTGTGTCATTGTCATGTATAAAGACGGGTAGATATCTGTTCACGTTTTCATGTTGCCACGTCGCTATCAAGGCGAGTTATCCATCGTGTGTTGCTGTGCCGTGCCGTGTCATGTGCTCATCTGCAGCAGGGAAGGGGAAGGTTAGTAATTTGAGCATCCTGGTTTGTTTGTTTGGCTTTGGCATGTTATCGCGAATCGCCATCCAAAACATCACGTTTTCTTCTTTTAAAATTTTATTTCGACGTTTCTGTTTTCGGGTTTCCCCTGCATTTCGTTTACGCAGTAACGATTGAACTTGACGCAATACCGTTGGAGGAATTATTTTTCTTCTTTTTTTTTCTCCCTCTCTCCTTTTTCTTGCTTTTACCGCCTTTCGTTTGTGTCTTTCCTGCTTTCGTGTCTCGGTAAGCACACCTTCCTTGCTCTTCACGTGGCCACCAAAAATGGGAAAAGCTGATGCTGATCTGACAGCAACATTCACAAAAACAACAACAACATCGCCAACGGGCCACCAATCTCGACCATGATGATGCTTCGCCCGGTTGCGGCGAGAGTGAGTGCCTCGCGGCTGGGGCTCCAGCGATGTCCGCCTTCAGCTTGGACGCGTCTTGCTTCCACGGGGCCATTGAAACCGACTGGCCTGGTCAGGTCCAAAGTGACCCCGAGTGGTCAGGCTGAGAAGGCCAAAGCTGCCAAGTCGGCTGACGAGTCAAGTCAGAGCGCTTCGGGTCCCAAGTATGGCCTTGCCGTTACTTGGGGGCTTCCGACCTTTGTTGCCCTTCTCGCCATTGTCGGCTGGAACTCTTACAGCGACGACTCTAAGAGCGCCAGCCGGCGTGTTTCCAGCTCCGCCGTTCCCCAGCTTCAGGACCACGCTTCAGAAGCCGCCATTTCGGTATCGTCTGACGTCCAGGTTCTCGATCTCAAGGCCGCGAATGCGAAACTACGCCATGACATGCATAGCTTTAGCTTTTCTGGAAAGGACAAAGCGCCAGGTCGAGTTCATATTCTTCGTCTTTCGAGCAATATTCCCGTCGAGGATGAGTTCGCTGTCGCCGAGGGCAAGGGCGTGAATGAGCACCCGACACTATTTGCTGGAGTCTATGATGGACATGCGTGGGTCTCCATCAATTTGATTGTAGGATGTATATACTGACATGGTTCGAATTAGAGGCTGGGCGACTGCTCGGGTCTTGAAGAAGGCTCTCATGCCCTATGTGTCGATGGCCTTGTCTCAGGTAACAGCAGAGGCTTCTCGCGAAGTAGTTGACGATGCCATCAAGAAGGTATTCCTGCGTCTTGACGACCGCATCACAGACCAAGCCTTCACCTCGATGAAGGCGGGTTACAAGCCTGGCGCCGCGGAACCCATCGCCGCCATTGCCCCGGCCATTGCGGGATCTTGCGCCCTCCTCGCCATATACGACGCTCAAACGAGCATGCTTCGCACCGCCGTTACGGGAGACTCTCGCGGCGTGCGAGGGGCCTGGTCGTCGGAAACGCAGGAGTACAAGGCGGATTGTCTGAGCCGGGATCAGACGGGCTTCAACAGATATGAACTGAAGCGGCTTGACACTGAGCATCCGGGCGAGATCGGCAACCTCATCGACCCAAGAACCGGACGAATCCTTGGCCTCGCCATCACGAGAGCCTTTGGTGACCACAGATGGAAATGGACCAAGAAGGAGATCGAAGACACCATGGCCGACTTTTACGGTCAGGCGCCGCGTCCTCACTACGAGACGCCACCGTATTTGACGGCCGAGCCCGAGATTACGACGAGAAAGGTGCAGACGGAAGACTTTGTCATCCTGGCCTCGGACGGCCTCTGGGACGTGATGAGCAATGAAGTGGCCGTCGCTTGCGTGTCTCGCTGGTTGGCGGCGGTCAAGGCTGGCAAGGCCGAGGCGTTCAAGGAGACGGAGCACGAGGGCCGGGTAGAGACGATGTGGCGAGCATCTCCCGAGCACTTTGCCATTGAGGATCTCGACAACGCGGCCGTGTGTCTGGCCAGAAACGCGCTGGGGGGGTCGCGACGGAAGGTCTATTTGGGGGCCATGACGACTTATTCGCCGCTGAGCAGGAGCGTCAGGGACGACATGACGATACAGGTGATTTTCTTCAAGGATCCTTATCAGCGCAGTTGAGCAAACGGAGGGGAGTTTATACCATGGTTCTGGAATTTGGGTGATGAGTGGGTTGGGTAATGGGATGGCTTGCATATATTGGTCTGTTCGATTCATAGCCCGAAGGTCAATTGACGGATTGTGCTCTACTCGGACGGGATCTCGTTCACGGGAGACAGCGGCCGCCCCGTCTTGAACAAGGCCTTGATGTTCTCGAAGCATTCCCTCTCGCCCTTTTGGAAGGCCAAGTCGGTCAGGCCGCCCACGTGAGGCTGGATGGTCACCTTGTCGCTCGTCTTGAAGCAGTCGTTGATGTTGGGCTCGTTCCAGAAGACGTCCAGCCCAGCCCGAGCCACCTTTCCGCTCTCCAAGGCCTCTATGAGGGCCGGCTCGTCGACGACGTCGCCTCGTGCCGTGTTGACGAAGAAGGCGCCGTCCTTCATGGCAGCGAACTCGGGGGCGGAGATGAGCTTGGTGGTTTCCTTGGTGAGCGGGCAGTTGATGGAGACGACGTCGGAGTGCGAGAGGAGGTCGTGCAGGTCGGCACAGTAGACGGCGTCGCCGGCTTTGGTCTCTTGATCTGGGGACAGGCGGCGGCGGTTGTGGTACTTGATTCGCATATCCAGAGCAGAGGCGCGACGAGCGAGGTGTTTCCCTATAGCGCCCATGCCGACGATCCCGAGCGTCATGCCCGCGGGATCGCGCGAGGGCACCACGGGGTCCTTCCAGAGACCTTCCCGGGCGCAGCGCTCGGCGCGGGATGCGTCGCGGACGACGGCCAGGAGGAGGAACAGGGCCATGTCGGCGGTGGCGGTGGACACGGCGTTGAGAGAGTTGCAGAACCAGATGTTGTGCGAGGTGAGCCAGTCGACGTCGAAGTCGTCGTAGCCAGCGGCTGCGGAGGCGATGATGCGGCAGGAGGGGGTTAGGGGGGTGAGGAGGGAGGGGTTGAAGGGGTGGTAGGGGCCGCGGCCCATGCGGATTATGAAGGCGGAGATGGGGCCGCGGGAGGATATGAGGAGGGGGAGGGCTTGGAGGGCTTGGGCGTGGGTTTGGACGTTGAGGACCTGGGGGGGTTAGTGAGGGATTTGGAGGGGAGGGGATGGGATGGGATGAGAGGGGGGAGATGGAGGATGAGAGGGTGAGGGGATGAACAAGACAGAGTGCTTACAGCATAGTCAAAGTCCTTCTTGAACTCTTCGAGGTAGTCTTCTCCGACAAACTTGGGGGTGCCGAGCACGACGACGAGAGGTTTCTTGTTAGGGGCGGCGAGTTGAGACATGGTGGCCTATGTGATGGCGATGAGATGATGCGGGATAGGTGTCAATGGCTAAGAATTGATCCGTCGGGTGAAATAGAAGCGGAGTGAAGCTCTCGTAAGCGCCCGTCAAGACCATGAGCTCGGGTCGGGTGGTGTTTGTTGCTTTTCCGAGGCGAGGCCGATGGTCGGACGGAGGGGTTGGTGGGGGAGGATGGGGCGGCACTGCACTTGATCTTCGGCACCTGTTAAGGCCTCAATAACATCAACCTAAGTCAATTGAACGGTTGTCTGATGGATGACGACCAGATTGAGCCATTGGTCCATGCAATGTTTACGGACTTGAAGCCCTCTCGACCGCCCTCTGCCCTGAGAGATAAGCCGCTGCACCACCTCGAACCACATATAATTAAGCCCCCCGCCAGCATCCCCCAGTAATCTCAATCATCTCCCCATCCGTCCTCATCCGACGGAACACGGCTTCTCGTGGGCACCTTCGGGCTAAGCCGCAAGGTAGCCCATCGCCCGGCGACTCCACCGCCCCGAGAGGAACCGCCGCGGGAAACCGAAGTCGGAATGTCGTCGACTGCCGTCGCAAGGTGAAGATGCGACGGCGTTGGGCCGAGTATGACCGTTTTCAGATCCAAAGGTTCGGTGCCGATGGCTTTTGGCCGTGGATTGATCTGCGTATTGGTATCGATGATCAAGATAAAAGACCGGTTGTGGCTTCTTGTGAGGATTCACAGGTTCGGTAGATGCCGTATCTTGTTATCTGTTTAGGGAGATAACACTCAGCTTCGACTCATACCAGCCATTGCGAATAGCACATATAATACAGGCATCCTGGTTTTCGAGTCCAGATCGTTCATCTGCATCTCACTCACATCTCATTCACAATGGCCCCGAGCGCAACCCACCCCCCATCCTCATCACCCCCCATCTGGGTCGATGGCGATGACCTCCGAAGTTCCTTCACGATGTTCATGTCGGCCATGTACAAGGCCGAAGTCCCCCTCTACGGCGACCTAGTCCGCATCGTTTCCGACGTCAACAACTCAACCCTCGGCAACGCCCTCGACCCCAAAGTCCTCGCCATGCGCTACGGCGACGTCTCCTCCTCCCGTCTCGACGTCGAGCGCCACGGAGCCATCCGTCTGGGAACACCCCAGGAACTCCGTACCGTCCGCCGCATCTTCGCCCTGATCGACCTGCACCCCGTTGGATACTACGACTTGTCGCCCGCGGGACTCCCCATGCATGCGACGTGCTTCAGACCCAAGACGGAGGCGTCGCTGCACCGGAACCCGTTCCGCGTGTTTACTTCGGTGCTCCGGCCGGAGCTCATCCGGGACCGGGAAGCCCGCAGCCTGGCGCTCGACCTCTTGTCCAAGCGCAACATTTTTAGCGACGAACTCCTGCGGTTGCTGGACCTCGGTGATGCCCAGCGCGGTCGGCTGACGCCCGAGCAGGCGGGGGTTTTTGTCAGCGAGGCCATGAGGACGTTTAGCTGGCATGCCACGGCGGCGGCGTCGCGCGACGAGTACGACCGGCTCAAGGAGGAGCACCCGATCCTTGCTGACATTGCGTGCTTCCGGAGCGCCCACATCAACCACTTGACGCCGCGGACGCTGTGTATCGCTTCGGCGCAGGAACGTATGAAGGCTGGAGGGTTGAGGGTGAAGGATCGTATCGAGGGCCCGCCGCCGCGGGCGTGTCCCGTGCTGTTGAGGCAGACGAGCTTCTTGGCCATCGAGGAGCCTGTCAAGTTCCTGGCGCTTAGCGGGTCGCCTATAGTGTCCTCGATTCAGGGATCTCACCGCGCGCGGTTTGGGGAGATTGAGGAGCGAGGTGCTGCTGTTACGCCCGCTGGTCGGAAGCTGTATGACGAGTTGCTCGACGAGGCCATGGCTATCGCGGCGGGCTCGTCTAAACCGCTGGGCGCAGAAGAGTTTGACGAGCTGGTTGAGAGTGTGTTCCGGAAGTACCCCGACGACTGGGCCGAGCTGCGACGACGGAACCTGATTTACTGCACCTTTGAAGTGACGTCCAAAGGCGCGAGCGCAAGACTCCCGGCGACGAAGTATCGCCTCGACGACTTGATCGAGGACGGCTTGGTAGAGGCATTTCCCATGACGTACGAAGACTTCTTGCCGCTGTCGGCCGCGGGCATCTTCCAGTCAAACTTGGGATCGAGCGCGTCGTCTCGAGAGGCGGAAGCGAATCCTGATGTAGAAGGTCTGGAGGAGGCTTTGGGCGAGGGGTTGGGCGACGCGGATGAGATTTACAGCGCTGCGCAGGAGGAGAGCCTGGGGAAGTGCGCTGGGAGGCTTGGAGTTGAGATTGATTTGTAATGGTTCATGATCTGGGGGTAATGAGTAATGGGATAGCGAGCGAGTTATTGCAGCTGCATTTTGGAGTGGCATACGAATACTGGAGGATTCGATAATGGGAACTTGGAAGATAGAACGGGGCGTTTAATGTAAGGAGGTTTTATGACACTTTTGAATGCGTAGATTAATCTTTGATGCTTGAGTTTGTCATTGTCCCGAGGGAGGAGAAGAAGGATGAGCGACCGGGAGACGGGCTTTCATCCTGGAGGGCGGAATTACCTCGTATTGCTTGCCCGGGTTAAAGCCTCATACCTCCAAGAAGGGATCGAATAAAACAAGCATATTGCGATTCTTTGTCTTTAATACCGTGAGGCGTATATTGAGAAGCGCTTGAATATATTGGAAGCCATCTCCTCAACACCAGAGACACAGTCTCAATCAATGCATGTGGCAGTGCGCATAGTTGCACCTTCCCTTGCAAAGAACCGAGGGCTACGCACCTGCCTGAACTGTAATTGGTCTGGTATCTCATCGAGTCCAAGCAAACCCTGTTCCATCTGGATCTTCTCCAGCCCACTCCGCTTCAATTTCTCGCGTGAGGACTTTCTCTTCCGCGAGATCCGTCTTCGTTGTAACGCCCAGTTAAAGCCGTTGCCCCTCCAAAGGCGCGCTCTCTTACCTTCGCCTTCACCATGTTCGCCCGCCTGTCTATACTCGTCGCCCTTCAGCTGGGCCAAGCCCTCGCAGCCAACCCTCAGTTCGGGTACACGCCGACCAGTTCCCTCCCTCTGCAGGAAAATGCCGGCTCGGACGACTTGTTTCCCATGGCCGATTGCCACGGCTTCAAGCTTCACGAGGCCACCATTGACGAGATGCAAAAGGCCATGAGTGCCGGCCATCTCACGTCGGCTCAGCTGGTAGAGTGCTACATGTTTAGGACTTTCCACACGCAAAACTACTTGAAGTGAGTGCGAGGTCATTGGCCTTGCCATTGGACACCGACTAATCATAATAGTTCCCTCCTCGAGATCAATCCCGACGGCCTCGCCATCGCCTCGGAGCTGGACGTCGAGCGAAGCAAAGGCAAAGTCCGCGGTCCCCTTCACGGGATCCCATTCACCGTCAAGGACAACATCGCCACAAAGGACAACTTGGAGACCACGGCCGGCAGCCTGGCACTTCTCGGAAACATCGTGCCCCGCGATGCCCACGTCGTCAAAAAGCTGCGCGAGGCAGGTGCAGTGCTCTTCGGAAAGGCCGGTCTTAGCGAATGGGCTGATATGCGCACCAATTGGTATTCCGAAGGGTACTCTGGACGTGGAGGACAGGTTCGCAGCGCTTACAACTTGACTGTGAATCCCGGCGGGAGCAGCTCCGGGTCTGGAGTTGGTGTTGCTGCCAACACGATTGCCTTTTCGCTTGGAACTGAGACTGATGGTAGCGGTGAGTTTTCTCGCAGTATTCAGCGCTTGGCAAGAAAACTCACGACATACAGTCATCAATCCCGCCATGCGCAACTCTATCGTTGGCATCAAACCAACAGTCGGATTGACCTCTCGCGCCGGCGTCATTCCCGAGAGCGAGCACCAAGACACGGTCGGCACATTTGCGCGAACTGTCAAGGACGCCACGCTCGTTCTTGACGCCATCTACGGAGTAGACAAGCGAGACAACTACACCCTCGCCCAGCAGGGCAAGACACCCAAGAATGGATACGCCCAGTTCCTCGCCACCAAGGCCGCGCTCAAGGGCGCTACCTTTGGCATCCCCTGGAACAGCTTCTGGGTTTACGCCGACGACGACCAGCTGGAACAATTGTTCGGATTGCTAGACCTCATCAAGTCGGCTGGAGCTACTATCGTCAATGGCACCGAAATCACAAACTACGAGACCCTGGTCAGCCCAGACGGCTGGAACTGGGACTACGGCACCACGCGCGGCTTTCCCAATGAGTCTGAGTACTCTTACGTCAAGGTTGACTTTTACAACAACATCAAGACGTACCTGTCCGAGTTGAGCAACACCGAGGTGCGCTCTCTCGAGGATATAGTCCAGTACAACTACGATAACGACGGCAGCGAGGGTGGCTACCCTTACAAGAACGGCAAGGGTCATCCAGCCTTTACAACCGGCCAAGATGGCTTCCTCGCCTCGCTCGCTTCAAAGGGCATCCGCGACGAAACCTACTGGCAGGCCCTCGAGTTTTGCGTGACCAGCTGCCGCAGCGGCATTGACGACGCTCTCACTTACAAGGGCAAGAAGCTTGACGGCCTGCTCGTCCCCCCCGATGTCGCACAGGCGCCGCAGATCGCTGCACAGGCCGGATACCCCATGTTGACGGTTCCGGCAGGGATCCACGCCGAGTCGGGCATGCCGTTTGGCCTGGCCATTATGCAGACGGCCTTTGCCGAGGACAAGCTGGTGAAGTGGGGGAGTGCCATTGAGAATCTTCAGCTGACGTCTGATACGCCTTATAAGCGCTCGCTTCCCGAGTGGCGAGACTACCTCGTGCGCAATGTTCCTGTGATCTGAGGGCCTGAAACGGGCCAAACGGTCTTGTTGGTTGACTACCTATCTTGTGGTGTGTATATTTAGTAGTTGATCCATGTCAATTCACATGTTTCAGCTCCTGTTGGCCATTATACTAGCCTGATACCTGGCTATCTGGCCGCAGCTTGCCGCCGACCCTGGCGACAAGTGAAAGTTGGAACCAACAAGGGCGCATACTGTGACACAGGAGCTGCGGCTAAGATGAGTACTTTCAGACAAGTCTACAAAATGTCTTGATTCTACCCGCATTTCTTTTCCGCTCCCTACTGCAACTACTAACTACCTGACGTTAGGTACAAAATATCAACTCGATAACAACACACTGCAAATCTGCCATCATGTACGTGTCCGTGGATTCCAACGTTCTCAACCAACTCAACAGCGACGAGGCCAAGGCTCTGCATGACATGAGCGACCGCCTCAACGCCTGCGGTGTCGGCAAAATCATCAATCTTCCCCAGATCATCGTCGTCGGCGAGCAGTCGTCGGGAAAGTCTTCGGTTCTCGAGGCCATTTCCCGCGTTCGCTTCCCCGTCGAGGGCGGCTTATGCACTCGTTTTGCCACGGAGCTGGTCTTCCGGCAGGCAAACGAGACTCGTGTCGATGTCAGCGTTCGGTTCGCAGACAAGTCCAAGACGCCGCGGAAGTTTCAGCGGACGGGCTTTGGTGAAGATGATTTTGCGGACATCATCACCGAGGCCAAGGAATGCATGGGATTTGCCGTGTCCGGGAAAGACTTCTCCAGGGATGTCCTGCGTCTGGAGATTGAAGGACCAAACATGTATCCGTTGAGCCTGGTCGACCTCCCCGGGCTGTTTCATGCCGACACGGAAACTCAGTCCATTGGGGGCAAGGAAGTTGTCGACGAACTCGTGGAAAGCTACATGCGACAGAAGAACAGCATCATCCTCGTCGTCGTCACTGCAAACAACCAACTGGCCAGCCACGTGGCTCTTCGAAGAGCCAAGGACATTGATCCGCAGCGACAACGGACCATCGGAGTCATCACCAAGCCTGACCTGACGCGCGCTGGATACATCAGCGAGCAGACCTACGTCAAGGTTGCCAAGAATCAAGAGGGCGCGCACAAGTTGCAGCTTGGCTGGCACGTTCTTCGCAACCGAGCAGAGGACGAGACCAGCCTCGACGCCCGAGACGACATCGAAGAAGCCTTTTTTAAAACTGGCGCGTGGGCTTCGATTCCCCGGGAGGACCGCGGGATCGCGTCCTTGCGGAAGAAGCTGAGTCGGGTTCTGTACAACCACATCCGAAACAGTCTCCCGGGCGTTGTCCAAGACATCGAGGCCCAACTGAGGGAGCGCCAAGAAGAGCGCGACCGTCTTGGAAAGCCCCGATCCAGCCTCGAGGACAGGCGGTCGTTTCTCCTCGGTATTGCTGGCGACTTTCAGCGGCTTGCTCGCGATGGGATCTACGGCCGGTACGATGACGCCTTCTTTGGCGGTATGGAGGACGAGGACCGCAAGCTTCGGGCGCAGCTTCGAAACTTTAACCGGGCGTTTGACCACGTGCTTCGGACGAAGGGGGCGACGCAGATCATTGCGGACCAAGAAGACGAGCTGGAAGAGGACGAGCTGGAAGAGGACGAGCTTCCGGAGTACTTGGCGGCCTTTCTCAAAGAGTATCCCTATCCTTTTCCAGACCCCGAGATCATCGCCCGACTAGTACTCGCGAAATAGCTCGAGAAGCAAGCCGCCGCCAACCAAGGTCTCGAATTCCCAGGGTCTCCCAACAAGGACCTTGCCGTCCAGCTCTTCAAGAAGCAGGCTGCGCCGTGGAAGAAAATCGCCGAATTCCACATCGAGCAAGTGACCACGGTGGCCAAGGCCTTCGTGGACGAGCTCTTCTCGCACATTGTCGGCCCACCAGACACCAATCGCACCACCGAAGCCATATTATCCACGTGCGTCGATCGTTTCTTCGACTCCAAGGCTGAGCTGCTGCAGGACAAGGTCGCAGAGCTCTGGCGTCCTTACTCCCAGGGCTATGCGCTGCCTCTAGACATGGAGTTCCATCGGGTCTTGTCTGCGAAGTCGACAGCCCAAGTCGCAGGCCAGGTGCGCGACATTTTGCAGAACGCGTATCCAGAGGTGTTTGAGCCGGATTCCAAGAAGAGACTGACGGTGAAGATGCTAAGCGACGCCATCACGTCCAACGCAGTGGCACGGCTGCAGGAGAGCGAGTTTGGCACGGACGAGGTGATTGACAGCATGCTGGCCTACTACGAGGTGAGTGACGAACTTAAGATTCAAGGTAAAAGATGGGCGTTTACTAAGGCGCGCAGATGTCCCGACGCACCTTTACCGACACGGTCATCAACCTCGCCATCGAGAGCTGCCTCGTGTGCGACATCCCCGACATCCTGACGCCCACCCAGGTCGACGCCATGAGCGGGGAAAGGCTCAAGGAGCTGGCGGACGAGTCAGAGAACACGAAGGCTCGAAGGGAGATGCTGGAGGAGGAGATTGCCATCTTGCGCGAGGGCCTGGCTCAGTGCCGGGCGAAGAGGCTGAGAAATGTGACGGGTGAGAGGAGAATCCGGAAGTGCTCGCGTGCGAAGCTGACGGGAGGATAGTTTTGCCGTCTTCTAGGACAAGGGTAGCGACAATCGAGGCCGCTCCAAGTGAGTTGTTGGTCTATGTGGTCTGATGGATGGTTGACTGATTTTGCATAGCATCTACAACGAGCGTGGTTGTGAGACCGGCTTCTTCCTCGACACTCACACCAGAGAAGCCAAGTACACCGAATAACAAGACCACCACCTCGAGTCCTGCTTGGAGGCCTCCTTCGGAGCAAAAAAGTGCCTCTAAGCAAGGCTCTCCCTTTTCCTTCGCGTCCAACACGGCTGCTCCCAAACAGTCGATTACACCAAATGAGGAGTCCATCGCCTCGAGTCCTGCTCAGAGATTTGCTTCGGCGCAACAAAGTGCACCCAAGCAAGACTCTCCCTTTTCCTTCGTGTTCAACACCACGAGTCCCAAACAGCCGATTACACCAAATGAGGAGTCCATCGCCTCGAGTCCTGCTCAGAGATTTGCTTCGGCGCAACAAAGTGCACCCAAGCAAGACTCTCCCTTTTCCTTCGTGCCCAACGCCGCGAGTCCCAAACAGCCGAGCGAGTCGCAGAAGCAGTCCACCGCCTCCCTCTTCGCGACCGCCAGCCCAGGGTCGAGACCCCTTTGGGGCTCCAACACCAAGGCGACGGATTCTACGCCCGGCCTTTTCGGCGCGTCTTCGTCCTCCGGCAAGCAGGCCTCGGCCTTTGGCTCGGCCTTTGGCTCGGCCTCCTCGGGGGCGTCGTTGTTTGGGGGGCCGCCCATCGAGTCCGGGTTTACGGGGTTTAACTTTGGGCAAAAGAAGACTTGAGAACGTTTACAGAGCTAACTTGGAGGTAATTTAAATTTGTGAGTTTCATACTGGGATGGACCTAAAGTACTTTTCGTAGTACCCGAGTGTGCTTCTTACAGTAAAATCGGGTCCTGTAACGCAGTGTCCTTCTTTGAATCACCCTCGGTTGTGTCTCCCTTTATGCCCCCTTGGACGTGTGCGCCAACAACCAACAAGTACTCTGCCGACGGCTCTCTTACTATATGGCTCTTGCCCTTAGATTCCATATAAGACAGTCATAGAACGGAACCCGCCCACCAAAGAGGTAAGTCCGGAATAGTATAACTGGCTGGGAAGATTGTTAGGCCCATGAAAGAATAATGAGTACATTAGGGCCTTCAGTCCTTGTTTACTAGCTGAGCGCTTCTTTTGGGATTATCACAATTAAATAACCGTCTGGCAATAGCTATGACGATGATTCTGAATTACCTAAGAGGCCAAGGGCATAGGCCAGTTCTAGTTTGTAAGCCACATTAAGACCAGGCCTAATGAGGCCGAGGAGTGGACTGGGTTGAGGTTCCAGAGTCTAGATTGTACATTCGTCATTATAGAAGTGCTGCCTGTAGGGGCTGGTTGGTTAAAGGTTACCTTTGTTGAGGGAGTCTCGACGAACCATGTTCTGCTTAAGTGAACCAATTAACATTCTAGTGTCTGGCCGACCGAGTTATTTGCAGTCTTCTAAGCAACTCCTAGCTCCTGTTAATTATTAACTTATCACATATGAGATAGGTAAAGGGATAACTGGTATTGCAAGTGCAATGCTCCTTGGTCTATGCCGAATGCCCCGGGTCGCCGGGAGCAAGGCCGAACTCGGTAAATTCGCAAAATGGCCGCCGGGGCGCCGGCGAAGCTGCGATGAGGACTAAGCATCCTAAATAGAATGCACAAGGTGTCCCTTTCTACAGCGAGGTCGGCGACTGCAATCTATTATACAAACTTGGGAAGGCGGCCCATACTTAGTTCGCTCGCAATATTCTCCGCCAGGAACGGTCTTGCAATCTATTCGACTCATCGGGTTTAGTCGTCCGGTCTCAAGACTTTGATCTGCATTTCCCCAGATCCCCCGCATCGGTTCCCCGGTGAGATGGACTAACTTGCGTATGCACGGCACGTTTGCCGGATCGACGACGGGGTGAGGAGGGTTTCGATTGCGTAAACATTGCGACAACTAGATTCGACATGTCGGCCGGCGGCGGACTGGGAGTCTGGGATAATTAGGACGGCGACACGTTCCCTTTGCTGTTATTGGGAATTTGGGATCCGACTCGGTGCCATCGGTGGCGAAGGGTATAAAAAGACAAGCACCGTCGTTTCATCATTTCCCATGCCTTCTCGAGAAGCACCCATAAAGAAGCCCCTTTCACGCTCGACGACATTTCTCTCACAACTCCAGAAACCACAATCAACCTCTATCCTCGCGAATGACGCACCCATCCTTATGAATGCCTCAACCCACCCACCCCAACCAATTCCACACTCAGCACCCGACCCTCCCCAAACCCTCTCCCGCAAGTTCAACACATGGAGCATCCTCGCCCTCGGCTTCTGCGTCCTGGGCACCTGGTCCGTCTTCGCGCAAGACTTGGCCAGCGGCCTGACCAACGGCGGACCCGCGAGCATCGTCTGGGGCCTGCTGCTCGTCGCCCTGTGCAATGTCTGCGTCGCCGTATCACTGGGCGAGCTGTGCAGCAGCATGCCTGCTACACTGGGACAGGCGTTTTGGGTGTATCGGTTGTGGGAGACGCCGGCTGGTCGCTTTGTTTCGTACCTGTGTGCGTGGGTGAATACGTTTGGTTGGTGGGCGTTGACGGCGTCGGCTATTGCTTTTATGAATAATTTCCTTTTGGGGATGAAGGTCATGTTTGATAGCGAGTGGTCTGGCGTGGCGAAGGGGTGGGTGCAATTCCTTGTGTATTTGGGCATCACACTGGTTTTCACGCTGTTCAACCTGGTCGCCTGTCGAAAGGACAAGGTTCTCCCCCTTTTCAACAACTTTGTCGGCCTTGGCTTCTTCGCCTTGTTCTTCATCATCAGCATCACCTTGCTCGTCTGCACCGGAGCGAAGTCGGGCCTTCATTACCAACCCGCATCCTTTGTCTTCGCCGAATGGATCAACGAGACGGGCTGGAGCGACGGGGTTACTTGGATGCTCGGCCTCGTTCAGTCGGCGTACGGCCTGACGGCATTCGACGCCATTATTCACATGACGGAGGAGATTCCCGATCCGAGACGAAACGTTCCAAAGGCGATGTACCTATGCGTCATCTGCAGCGCCGTCACTGGTCTCCTCTTCATGGTGGTGTGCCTTTTTTGCATGCACGACGTCGACGGCATCATCAACACGCCGACCGGACTACCTTTCATGCAGCTTCTTCAAGACACGGTCGGCCTCAAGGGCGGTGCGGCATTGCTAGCCCTCTTCATCTTCAATGGGCTCGGCCAGGGTGTGAGTGTCCTGACGACGGCATCCCGGCTGACTTGGGGTTTCGCCTGCGACGGCGGGCTTCCGTACTCGCCGTACTTTAGCTACGTCGATCCGATCTGGCGTGTGCCTGCGCGGGCTTTATGGCTACAGGGCGCGATTGTTGGCCTGATCGGGGTGCTATATCTGTTTTCCAATACCGTCTTGGAAGCAATCTTGTCTGTCAGCACAATCGCCCTGACAATTTCCTACAGCATCCCGATCCTCACTCTTCTCCTCGTCGGACGCGACAAGTTACCCCCGGGCGAGTTCGCGCTGGGACGATACGGCTTCGTGGTGAATATCATTTCACTGGTCTATTGTTCCGTCACGACGGTGTTTTTCTTCTTCCCTTACACGCCCCAGCCGACACCTGCGGATATGAACTACGCCATCGCCATCTTTGGCGTCATGTTGATCCTTGCGGTTGGGTTTTGGTTCGTGCGTGGGCGGAAGACGTACTTGATGGACGAGGGCAGTAATCCGGTTATAGTTGCGAGGCAGCTGGAGAAAAACGAGGGACATGGTTTCGATATTGCTGCGGTGGAGGAAAAGCAGCGAGAATTGGAGGGTGCTGGGGAGTGATCGTGATTCATGGATGCACGTTGGAAACTTGCGCTCATTTTTTTGGCAATGGGAGACACGAGTGTATGGATATTCCAATGATGATAGGGTGTAGAAACTTGTACCATCTTGAAAATAACACAAAGGACCTAGCTAAAATTTAGAGCCCATCTTTATTTCTTGCAAGAAGTGAAATCCTCCAATCCAGCATCTGGCACTGATGCCTTTGGTAAACACAATTCAACGTCCTCGCCCTTGAGCTCGTCGAAGACTAGGGAATATTCGTACTGTAAGAGTCAGTCAGCTCAAGTCCTCCTGCGTTGATAAAGAGACGCAAAACAACGACAAAGACTCACCTCGGCGATTTGCAAAAACTTGTCATAAATGCCATCAGACTTCATCTTCTTCCGGACAAGATCAGTAACGCCGCCCAAAAGCGCAACTACAGTGGTGACTTTGCTGTCCCACGTTAGAAGAGCAGACACCAATTCCCCATCAACGCGAGTAGACTCGGTGCTCCCATATGGATCTGTTACGCACCCTGTGTGAGCATCTCCCTTGAAACAGTTTACCGCGATTCGCACTTACTCTGCATCTTCTTGCCAACAACCATATTTCGCCACCACGCGAGCCCGACCGCTCTATCAAACAAAATGGTCGGGAAAACACTATAGGGGGTGATGACGTCGAGCTCCTGATCTATCTGGCTCGCCACCGAGGGGATGCCGGCCGGGGAGATGTATCCGATGATAGTGTCCGTCTCCGGGTCGGTCGAGTTGTTGACGGACGCGAACATGCCGGGAACCTTTGTGACGACCGAGTTGCAGGTGCGGACTCGCTCTGCGTTCTTGAAGAGGCGGCTGCGCAGACTTAGCAGGGATTCGAGGGTTCAGTAGGAGACGGCGGCTTACCGGATGATGTCGACGTCGTAGTAGGGGAGCTCAAGTTGATTCCAGGTTTCGTGACTCGAGAACCAGAAGCCTGCAGGATGAGGTTAGCAGCGAACATGCTAAGTTAACGTCAATTATCATACCTTTTCGAACGGTGATGGGTCCGACCCCCCCCCATATTGTACTCATCACTCTCCAACTTTGCACGCTTATACTCCCAGAGCTTCCTCTTCTCCGCAGAGGTCAAGCCCCCGAAGAACTGCAGGAAGTAGGTCAACAGCTCTCCTTCGTAGGGGTCCTCGAGGTAAGTGGCAGTCTCGCATTTGTACGACTGATCGGCATGGTTCATGGGCAAAGTCTGGTTAGCTATCGCTGTCACGGCGCATACTTTTCCGTCGCCGCGGTGAAAGACAGTAGCCGCGGTAGATGCAACGTAGTCGAGCCAGTTCTGCCACTCTCTGGCAATCTTGGTAAACCTTGGCTGGCGACGGCTGTTGAGGGCTTCGATGGCGCCATATACGGCCCAGATCAGTTCTCTGGTTTTCCATTAGCATCATTTGAACTTGGGTGATTCACAAAGTTTTACCCATTGTCAAGCCCCGGTACTCGGTTGTTCCAGTCGTCGGTGGGCTTCACGGCATGTTCGTCCGTCAACATCCAGGGCAAGAAACCGCCGAAGCCAGGATAGGTCTTGTTGAATTCAAGATAAGTCTTGAGCTTCAGCTGCATGATGGAGGCGGCAAAGCCTGGGGCGGCGTTCGGATTGTCTGGAGTCAGGAAGCGAGCGGCTTCTTTGTTTCCAGCAATGGCTTGGGCGTAGAGTATCACTTGCAGCGCCTACAAGGCAGTCAGTCTCTATACACGAGCTAGTTTTATTTGACTTACCTCTTTGCTGGCAGCACTGAATGGATGCTTATTCGTGTTCTTTCCCGTCTTCCAGTCGAGCTGGGTTCCGTCGTACGACATGCCATTCTTTGTGTTATATGCGATGTCATTCTGATGGAACTTGCCTTCCCAGTAGAGGAGATCCCAGGCAAAGTCGTCGGGTCGGTTGAGCACATCTTGCTGTGACCAGTCGAGGGCGAAGCGACAAGTTGGCTTTTGGCGAGACCTGGCTTCGTTACTTGGCAAGGCGAAGGCGATCGAGGCCAAGGCCCAGGATGAAGCTACGTGTTGGAACTTCATACTGTTGGAAGAAGAGGAGGAGTTGACACTTTGAGGTTACTGGTCGTAAAGTTCGTGAGACCGTAGACCAAATGAAGGGATTCCCAGCGACTCTTATGTATGTACACCGGGAACCTGCATGCCTTGGCGAATATTCATCGCGGTACGAAGTCGCAGTCCTACCAAGGGTCCCTTGCTCTCCGAATACTCGCGAGCAAACTCGAACACGAATTCTTCCCCAGGTTTTACCCCGCCACTTTGCCAATTCGTCTCGTGGTGATCGACACGGAGAATCGGGGAAATGACACTCACATTGCGGGGGGCCTGATCAGCCGACAGAAACACCCTTGCCGCCTTGGACTTTGCAAGAGGCGAGCAGTGTGAAAGAAAGTATTTGACCGGCGCAAATCCCCGCGCGAATTCGAACCAAGCAGAGTCATCTCGTTTCCCCGAAGCCTCGAAGCAGACAATGCACCGCAGCAGTCCCACATCGCCATCAGCCCGTCCCGGTTCCAGGGCTACTCGACCGACGAATAGGGCGTGCGACCGCTGTCGACGCCGCAAAGCCAGAGTAAGACAGAAGATGTCGGGGAAATAGGGGGAAAAGACCAAGGAACCCAAGCTGAATAGTGACGACAACAGTGTGACCCCCTCGAATCCGGCCGCCGCTGCTCCAACTGCCGCAACTCGGACGAGCAGTGCACCTTCGACCTGCCCCTGGCTCGTCGAGGCCCAAAAGCCCGCAGGAGAAACACCGAAACAGCCGAGACGAGCAGTTCCGCCCTGTCCCCCACCGCGGAACCATCACCACCACCCTCGGACCCATCCTCGGCGCAATGGGAACCTCTGAATGTCGATCCCGGCCTGTCTCCTCGAACCACGATTCGAAGCCCGGCCTCGGATCCATGCCAGTCGGCCCTGCAGCGCTGGCACAACCTCTCGCAGACCTTGGGCCTTCTCACCGCGGACGTTAATCAGCTTGTGACGCGGTGCTTCGACTTGTTCTTTGAGTATCTCTACCCGCTCACCCCGTTGGTGCACGAGCCGAATCTTCGGGATGCCTTGACTTTCTTCGCCACGCAGGCGGCGTCTGGCATTTCGCCAGCCAGAAACACGGCGAGCAGCGGCGCGGGAGGGCTTCTGGAGACGTGGCCGGATGCGACGTTTACCTTGATCACGGCTGTCTGCGCGGAAGCGGCGTTTCTGCTGCCGAAGCACTTGTTTCCCGAAGGCCAGTCTGTTGCCGACATCTTTCTCAATGCGTCTCGTAGCTGTCTGAGCAATTATCTCGAGGCAGATCTCGAGAACCCCAATGCCAACTCGATTGCTATTCGATACTTCCACTCCAATTGCCTGCACGCCGCGGGCAAACCAAAGTACTCGTGGCACATCTTTGGGGAGGCGACGCGGCTGGCTCAGGTTATGCAGTTGCACGAGGAGACGTCGCTGGAAGGACTCTACCCGATCGAGGCGGAGCTGCGACGGAGGGCTTTCTGGATTGTTTACATGGGAGACAAGTCTGCGGCGATTTTGAATAATCGTCCAATCACCATTCACAAGTTCTCGTTTGAGTCGGGCATCACGACGGCCTATCCAACGGGCACCGAGGACGAGTCTTCAATTGGCGTCTCACCCGGGAGCGTTGCGACTGTGCCTGACTCTGCGAGGAGGACCTTTATTGAAGGCTTCAATGCAAACCTGCGTCTTTGGCAGACTGCTTCGGATCTCCTTTTACAATTGAGACTCTACCGAGAAGCAGCCCAGCCCACTCTCCCAGGACAATCGCATAGTTCCCAGGGCACAGTCGAAGCCCGAAGCCGTCTCGAAGGTCTTTACATACAGTTCATCACCTGTCTCGACGACCTGCCGCCGTACTTGCAGTCCTATACGTACGCGCCCATCGTGGGAGGGGGGAAAGGCGCCACGCAGCAGAACCAGTTCATCATCCAATGCGCGAACCTGCAGGTCTCGATGCATTGCTTGAGGATGGTCATGACGCAGAAATTCGAAGACTCTTATTTCTCAACAGGAGTCGAACAAGCCGACCTGCGAAGGACCGAGATCGCCAGGGACATGCTGCGCGTTATTCACGAAGCGCCGTTTTGGTCATTACAGGTGAATGGAGAGCCTTATGTAAGTCATCACCGTCTCTGCTGTAAGACGCATCAAGCAGATGACTAACAAGACGGCAGGTTGAAAAGATCCGTCTCATTGGAGCCAGTCTATTAGAAATAATTCATCGCAACGGGACGTCGCCGATAGCGACCCGGGCGCGGAGCGACTTTACGGTGTTGCTTGATCTTTTGACTAGACTGGACTCGAAGGCATCGGATGCGCTGCGGAATAACTCTTCATGGGTTGTATAGCTGAACCGAATTACCCACGTATAGTAAACATCAGTAGGCCTTGAGCGTATGCTTCATTTGTAAAGCCGACTACCTAGATATGTTCACAACGTGCTCGGTGAATTGTTGTACGCAGAACTACTTACGGTCAATTGCAACGATGTATAATTGAGATACCCCTAGCTGGTGTCCCATCACCCCTTTGCACATTTCATCGACATCCCTTAATTCCAAATCACTGCAATATGGCCTATACCGTCTTTTCTCTCGCAAACTCTTGCTCCTCCCTCACCATCTCTACCTTCTTGGCCATTTCCTGCTTCTCCTCCTTTCCCTCGAACAAATACGTTAGCTCCTCTAGCGTCGGACCCGACGTCTCGACAAAGAAGAAGTAGACGATGAGGAAGATGATGGCAACCCAAATGCAGTAGTAGATGTAAAACTTCCACCCAATGTTCTCGAGACCAATGGGATTGACGTATCCTCCGAAAATCGAGGCCACCTGGATCGTGAGAAGCACAAAAGCCCACGTCTTGGCTCGCATCTGGTAGGTGACAATCTCGAGGGGATACGTGACGACCAGGTTGGTCCATCCAAATGTGTAAAAGGCCTGGAAGAGAAAAATGCAGGCGAGAACGACTCTCCCAGCCGCGATCGAGTCCTTTTCCAAGTATTGCTGAGCCGCAATGGTCCACATGATAAAGGTCACCAGAACACCGCCTGAGCCGACGAGGAAAAAGGTACGACGCTTGAACCGATCAACCAGGAGGGTCATTGTGATGGCGACAATGTATTGCCACAGCGTCACCATACCGTTGACAAGCGTAATGTCCTTCTCGGCCGTGACACCCGTGTCCTTGAGAATTTGCGTGAGGTAGTTTGAGACGAGCAGGTTGCCCGAGCTCTGGCTAAAGATTGCCGTCGCAAAGCAGAGAGAAATGCGCTTCAGGTTGGGGACGGAAGAGAAGAACTCCTTCCACGTCATATTGGCCTCGGCTTCCTTGGAGAGAGCCTGCGTAATCTCGGCGCACTCAAATTCAACCAACTCCGAGTTCGGATCGCACTCGCCGTGATATTTGACGAGAATCTCCCGCGCCTTTTCGTATTTTCCCTTTGCAATCAGCCAGCGAGGGGACTCGGGACAAAAGAAGACGAGAAGGCCCTGGTAGACTGAAGGGATGATCTGGATGAGAGTCGGCAGCCTCCAAGACCACTGGCTCGGGATGCGGTAGCAGCCGTATGTTGCCCAGGCGCCAATCACGTAGCCCAAAACGATGCTCGTGTTGTAAAATGTGGTGATTTGAACGCGCTCCTTTGGATGGGAGAGTTCGGTGACGAGAACGGGAGCACCCATTTGAATGAGGGAAGAGCCGATTCCCAAGACGACTTTCCCGCCAGTGTACATGTTCAGCGAGGTTGCGAAGAACTCGACGAGGACGCCGGCGATGATGACGATGGAGCCGAGAGCGGTCGGGACTCTTCGGCCGAGGACGTCTCCGATCCAGCTTAGGAAGATGAAGGGGATGACGCCTCCAATGGCATTCGCGGCGCCAAAGAAGCCCAGCTTAGATCCAGTAGGGTGGCCGAATCGTTCTTGCCAACTACTTAGGGTTTGCATTCCGTTGGTCATGCCTGTTCAACAGTTTAGTCAATCGTTACTGTGTTGTGGTCAGGGGAACATACTGCCGTCGATGCCAAGAGCCATGCTGGCGAACAAGGACGAAGTGAGGAGGAAGTAGAGGAGAATGCCATTCTTTCTCTTCCAGAATGGAGGAATCGAGTCAAGATCGATGGGAGACGAGATGCCGTCGACGGCCTGAGCGGCTTTGGGAGCCATGATTTTGATGAGCAAGTGATGCAGACAACTTGTTATGCCCAAACATCCAGGACTGAGGTCATCGTGGTAAGTGGTAGTGCGCTTCAATTATATATAGGTATGGTGCCAGCGAGAACGGCAACTCGTGAGGTCCCAAAGTCTGCAACCAAGGTCAGACGACAAAGGAACTTCCCCGTGGGGATTCCAAGTCCGGGGTCGGCTATGGCGAGCGGGGAAATATCCTGGAACTGGTCGACCAAGTTTATGACTCGACGGGGAAATCTATCGGGGAAATGTGATGCTCCATCGGCGAAATGTTGGTGATCGGCGAGACTAAGTATCCCCGCCAATTCGTCTCTCAACCAAGGCAAACATCTCGCTTCGGATGAAGTCGAGAAAGACATGAATGAATTATTCAGGTATAAAGCATGCAAGGGTTTAGAGAGCCAAGTTCCCCCCATTACCGAACCTTGAGCCCTCCTTCTCATTACGTGTTTCCCCCTCTAGCCATCCCGACGTCACAATGTCGGAAATAGTGCCCCTCCCCAAAGACTTCGAGCTCGGCTTCGCAACGGCCTCGTACCAGATCGAGGGCGCCGCCGACGAAGACGGTCGCGGCAAGTCCATCTGGGACACCTTCTGCCACCTCGAGCCAACCCGCACAAAGGGAGCAAACGGCGACGTCGCCTGCGATCACTACCATCGCTGGGAAGAAGACTTGGATCTGCTGAAGCGGTACCGCGCTCAGACGTATCGCTTCTCCATCTCCTGGTCGAGGATCATTCCGTTGGGCGGCCGCGAGGATCCGGTGAATGAGGCTGGGGTTGCGTTTTACAACCGTTTGATTGACGGCTTGCTTGAGCGTGGAATCACGCCTTGGGTGACGTTGTTTCATTGGGACCTTCCGCAGGGTATCCATGATCGCTATGGCGGGTGGTTAGACGTAGAGGAGTCTCAGAAGGATTTCGAGCGATATGCTCGCGTTTGCTATGAACGGTTTGGCGATCGAGTCCAGAATTGGATCACCATCAACGAACCGTGGATTGTCTCAATCTTTGTGAGTGTCTACCTTTTGGCCACTCCTCAGTCAAACTAACGAGCTACTCAGGGCTATGCGACTGGAGGTAACGCTCCCGGGAGGAGCAGCATAAACAAGCAATCGACAGAGGGAAACACTGCAACGGAACCGTGGATCGTGGGTAAGGCGTTGATCATGAGCCACGCTCGCGCAGTCGCCGCGTATAACGAAGATTTCCGACCGACGCAACAGGGACAGATTGGTATAACCCTCAACGGAGACTACTACGAGCCTTGGGACAGCAGCGATCCTCGAGACAGTAAAGCTGCTGAGCGCCGGATGGAGTTCCACATTGGCTGGTTTGCGAACCCGATTTTGTATGTTCCGCCGCTCTATCGAATTAGGCACTCGCTGATGATGGCACAGCCTGAAACAGGACTACCCCAAGTGCATGCGAGAACAACTTGGAAGTCGACTACCCGAGTTCACAAAGCCCGACATGGACATCCTTCAAAGAGCAGAGGATGACTTTTACGGAATGAACTACTACACCTCCCAATACGCCCGTCATCGCGACACCCCTCCCTCGGAGAATGACTACATCGGAAACCTCGATGAGTTGCAACTTAACAAGGAAGGAGTGCCAGTCGGTGAACCAAGCGGGATTCATTGGCTCTGGTCATGTCCTGACATGTTCCGAAAACATCTGACACGCATCCATCGTCTTTACGGAATGCCAATCTACATCACTGAAAATGGCTGCCCCTGCCCAGGTGAAGACACGATGACGCGGGAAGAGTCGGTGAATGATGAGTATCGAGTTCGGTACTTTGAGGATCATCTCGATGCTGTTGGGAGGTCCATCGCCGAGGACGGATCGGTTGTTAAGGGTTATTTTGCTTGGTCTTTGATGGACAACCTAGGTCAGTCTTTTACCGCTGATGAGACACACTCTCACGGAATTCCCGAGACTAACTGACAACTAGAATGGTCGGACGGATACGGGCCTAGGTTCGGCGTGACTTACACGGACTACGAGACTCTGGAGCGAACGCCCAAGAAGTCTGCACTGGTTTTACAGCATCTCGTTGAGAGGAGGAAAGGATTGGAGTAATTGGGCAAAGATGGTAGGGCTCATGGATCAGCCATTACCATGGGCGACTGGAAAGCCCCAACAGAGATTCTAGGCGAATGCAGGCAACATGAGTTCGATTGGCGGGGAGCCATATTAGAAAGCATGTGAGAGAATAGAGGGGTCGTTAATTTGAGGTTTATAAAGTAGAACTGCCTGACAGCCCTGACTAGGAATTGAGAGGTGCAAATTACTAAATGATACGCAATTTAATGTTCCAGTAAGCTTGAGCCCAGTCTAGATGAGTGTCCGTGAGCAGTTCATTGTTTATTACTGACGCCCAAGGACCAAGGTTCAAAGGCTGCTACCAGGTTTGGCAACGGGGAAAGTCATCTGGACACCCTTGTTTTTCCTTCCAGAGTCACTTTGCCGCCCAGCTTGCGCCACCGGCATAGGTATACGCAGTAGTAACTGCATTAGTAGTAGTAGTAGTAGTATTGTTTAACGCCGGTGCGTTCCTTTCTATAGGACAAAGAGCGTCTAGCTAGCTGGATGTTCTTTCGCACAGTGCGAGGACAAAACGAAAGCACAGCTACTTCCGTCCATACCAGATACAAAGGAAAGGTCTATTCTAGGCAGAAAGGGGG
>JAMQMW010002162.1:0-16904 GCA_024115155.1 Thelonectria blattea
GTCCTTAAGGTTTCAGGGCAGGCTTTATATGCCTCTTCTGTGCTAAGTGAATTCAACTGGAAGTTGCTTGCTAAGCCTGTGGCAATAGGTGGCAATTCCCTAGAAGCTGCTTGCTAAGCCACTATTCAACAATAATGCACCCACAAAAATGGACAGGAATCCCGGCGCTGCAAGCATTTTGTCCCCTTCGAGGTCTGCCAATGCCTTTTCGGAACGAGCGCCTGGCACTGGTTTCACAGGTATAGTATTGTATGTATGTACGTAAATACATACTATACAGTATACATAGCTCTTATATCCTAAAGACTCCTTTGGGCTTGCATATGTTGCTGCAAAACACAAGACATGGCGTTTTGTACAAGGAAGGCTCGTATGGACTGGTCTATTGCCTTGCTCATTCTCTGCACAATGTCTGCACCCTCACGCCGATATGCTGGACCAGTCCATGTTTGAAGTCATTGACTAGAGTACCATATATCATAGTTTCCTTACGTCCACTATTGAAGCAATAAGTAACATAAATTAAAAGGAGGTATCAGAGTCAAAGATGATATCCTCTTCCTCAGTAGTCATATCATCCTCCTCCGATCCTGCATAAAAAGAACCTTTAATGGGCCACTTATCCAAACCTTTTCGCTGCTTTTCTGAAATATGAAAACGATCCACAAATGCTTCTCGAACCATCTTCCGGGTTTTATATCTGAATATTCGCCCATGTGACACCATAAATAAGGTGGCATTGTAAGCTATGTTGCTTTCCTTGACGTCTGACTCCATTCCGCCCCGGAGGAATATATATAGGAGTCGAAAAGCCGAATCCCTTGCGAGACTTTTCAGTCCTCTGATCTCTCTTCCCTCCTCCAGATCCCAGTCGCTTTTGCCTTCTCTCATATCGCTTATAATGTCGCGAATTTTGCGCCCCCCGGTAACGTCAATGGCGAGAGACTCAAGAGATCCGCAGAGAGCATAGTACTCAAAGAGTCGGGTCGGCATGCGACGAAAGAATTGCCGGAATCCGTTGTTCACCCCATAGTCGATCAAGTCAAAATATGGAATGTCGTCATGGTTTCCATCCTTGCCTTTCGTATCTTCCGGGCCCAATACAGTGACCTTATTATCTCCTTTACTCTTAGCTGCTGCACCATGTTCTGTCTTAGTTCCCACATTAGAATCTTCCCACTTAGAATATAAGTCTTTTGGCAGCATTTTTGCCCCATCGACCTTAAGAACTACTAATTTATGTCCACCGTCGTATTTGACTGTAGCATTTCCACCATATGCCTTCACCACATTGAGAATTTTATTAATCAGTCCAGCAAATACCCTCAGGTCCGCCTGGTTCATATCTTCCTATGTCTGGATCTCTGTCGCTACGTCTTGAACCTTAGCTTCCCGAAATATTCCCCTGCTGTGGTAAGCTCGCATGAGCTTAGGGGTTTGAGATACCTAGAGCTGTGGTGCGACGTCATGGATCTGAAGGCGCCTATTGAAGGACCGAGTTTTGATTTCCATCGTTGATTCGAGAGGTACCACCTGGCCGTCTTCTTTGATCGTCAATTTGGACCCGCTAGGAGTGGTATTAGGAGGGCTGTTAGCCGAGGATAGAGACAAGGATTCCAGAATGCTGGAGAGGCCGTCATCTTCTCGCTCTTTGCCATCAGACAAAGGCATCCTCGTAGCAGCACCCACATACCTGTCAGTTTTATGGCGTACGAGAAACTTTAGACCACCGAAGCGGTATGAGACAATTCTGTGGTGTCCAGTGCTGCCCTTAATCTGGCTAGTAGTGAATGCTTTTTCGAATTCATGACTGAAGCCCTTGAATTTATGTGGCCCGATGAACATTTGGGTCGCAATCTCCCTGCGACAGAATATCGCTGTTTTCTTGGTGACCTCAATGTTAATAGTGAAAGGTTCGAGTTCGTTTATAGCCGAGCCGGGGTTAACAAACGAGAGGAGTTTACGGAGATTGTTTCGGTCGGTCACAACATCAATCGAACAGATGTCGAAAGAAGGATCTGTGACATATAGTGCGCGGAAGAGGGGCTCAAGCGGACTGTCTGGATGTTGAGCCGCATTTTGGTCGATGTAAACGACACTAGAGTCCTTGTTTAGCTGTTGAGGAACTTTTGGGGCGGACCAAAGCGGTGGACTGCCTGGGACAGCGATTGTGGGAGTAGGTCTCTCAATCCAGTTGTAAGAGGAGAGATGTCTTACGTCCGTAATCGACGCCACGGGAGGAGTGATGAGTTCCTTGAGATCCAGGCGAGAGATCTCGGCTGCGGTATTGGATGTCATCGCTTGAGTGCGTGTAATCAGGCGACTGAAGAGGTGCGGGGTTGTTAGGCCTGGCCTTGATCCAGAGGAAACATGAGAATCTAGCACTGGAAGCGATGGCAATGGGAATTCATCATCTTAATAAGAAATATTTACACATATCCTATGGTTACATCCAGTATGACGCAAATTTCCATGCCGAGACTAGCCTATCCTACGTAGACACGAATCTCCTTTATGAGGAGCGGGGATGGTGAGACAAGAATTGTTGTGCTACCAACGTAATAGTGATGTCACATCATAAGTATCTTGTGACGGAAAGCTTTGTATAGAAACTCCAGAAACGACTGAGAATGGGGGAAGCAAGCCGACTTTTATTGAAGCACATACCATCTTCAAGTGATGCTGGTGCTTCGTAAGTGCTCAGCCATTCAAGTATTGTTTGGTGGTCTCAAATTTTGCCTGCTTTGATATCTGTCCAGCCGCATGAATTAAGCAGCTATTCCACTAGACAAACGTCCCGAGAGGGTAGAAATGGTTCAAGTGACGGCTTTCAAAAAACAAGCTTGTCATTCTCAATAACCTACTTTCTCACCTACCTTACTTCGAAACCCAGCCTCCATGCCTATGTACACGTGTGTGAAGGATTTCTCGAAGTAGGAATCGCAGCACGCCGCCAGCATACGCCTCATCTTTCGGAAAGAATTTCCCACTCACGACTGTATAGTCTCGTAACTTCTCAAGATTTGGGAACACCATCACTGGTGCTCCAGTTCATTGAGTGTCCACGAGATTTACAAGGTTAACATGTATCCGACGGACTCGCTAAGTATCATTGGAGGCTCGAAAGAAAACACAATAGAAAAGTCACGCTGGGTGGTCTCTCTTAAAAACAGACCCTCGACCGCTATTCAAGGGTAATGCGCCAATAAGAGAGCGTCCGATCAAATGAATTCTACCAAGGCAGTAAAGCAAATACGCAACTAGAAGTCACCATCAATATTGCTTGCGGGGTTCCTCCTAAGAGGCATTTGATGAACCAGTAAGCTACGTAACACAGCGGGCCAACAACAAATCATGACCAAGTGTTAGCTCTATCACATGCAAAGCTCCTCCGTTTATCTAACAGGTAGCCGAATCAGACTTCCGACAATCCGCATATACATGCACGATGACTCACTAAGTGCGTATAGTGGGAAGATGTAAATGCGGGCGACCCGCCACTACCTGACTACTTATATTACAGGTAATAAGATCAGTATGACATTACGGGTAGAATACTGGATCTTAGCAAGTTCGTCATTAGTTCTGAGATGCGACGCATTATTAGTGTCCAACTTCAAAAGATCCTTCAGGCTTTGTCAGTCCGGCGATTACGAGAGCATAGTCAGGCACGAGTGGAATGCTACCAATCTCTAGGTTATTTTTCACGTAATCCAGATTCGGTTTCCGTTCCTTCATCCTTTAAGCTTCATATTACCCAAATGATGGGGAGAACCTTGGAGGTGCTTTCTCATCCTTTAGTGAGTGACTGTTATTAATAATACGCTGCGCTGATCTATCGCATATCGCCGAGCCCCTGTCTCAAATCTTCTATAGCCCGGACTAGCTGACTCGAAATCTCGAAATCTTTCGTCGGGAGCAGTATGGTGATATCGATGCCCGAGTCCGTCACGGCTTGCAGGCATCGGTCCAAGGGTATCGCGTCTAGGTCGATGGTCCAGGACTTCAATTCGCATTCGTCCAAAAACCATTTTGTCTTGCGTTCAAGATCGGACGAATCGCCCATGTTCTTGGGCTCCTGATGGTGCTGATTCCAGAGAATTTATTCGTGCTCTTTCTGTGGCTCTAAGAATATGATGGAGGGGGGAGCTTCGTCGCTTTGTCCGTGGCGAATTCCACCTCCGAAGACCAGCTGACCGTGTGTGCTTCGCTTCTTCTTCTCTGGGTGAGTTATCCCGTCTTAGTGACATGATTTATTGCAAAACTGCCGGGCCCTTTTGTGCCTCGATATTGTCCCGTTCTGCTGACCCTTCCTGCTCCTCGTGCTCCTGCTGTGCCTCTGCCTCTGCCTCTTGCTCTTCCTCATTCTTATCCTCTTCTTCTGGTTCCTCGCCCCTCTCCCTTCTTCTGACTCCTCTCCTCTTACTAGAGACTGCTCATTCAAGAGTCAGTGAGCGCAACTTGTGGTTAAGACGGAACCTTTCCTCTCCTCATTCCCGAAGAAAGCCAGGTACTGTGAACGAATTACGAAGAACGATGTGATCTGACCACCCTTCGCGCTGAGATCCTTATATGCAACATGCAGGTTGTGCATAGACAGAAGCTGGCAATCGTTTTCGAATGTACTCTCGGTTGGATAGCCGCACCGGGAGACAATATTGGCCGAAATAGCCATAGTAAGCTTTTCTAATGGTGGCTCCGGATCAGCTAACCATGGATCCGCGCCTGCTTTGCTGCCTTGTGCCAGTGGCTTCAGGTTGTCAATTTTCGCAGACCGGAACCCAAGGTGATCAGTAAGCGCAGCGAACCGTGCCAATATTGCGTCGTCTGCAGCCTTGGGCGGGATCTTTGCTAGTAGTCTCTCCTTGCTTCTCCGTGGCTGCTGCGGTAGTATGCAGCAGTTTTGTATGGTGAATATCTATAGCTTTCTGGCTGCGGCGTCGGCTGGCACGTCTGGATGGGCTTCTCCGCCCTTGGAAACCTGTAAGGCCATGTGTGTCGTTTCTCGTCCGAGAGGAATGATGTGGCGTATGCTCTCTGTCTATGCCCGGAAGAACAACATATCGCGAAGAAAGGTGAACAGCGAAGGGATTACGCAAGGTATCTTCCTTAACCGCTCCCATATAGCCTTGCGCTCATTGCGGCCAAACTCGCCAAAGATTTCACCCCAGCTCAGCCGGGACACAATAAACTCCAAGTCTTCGGTTGAGTATCGCGGACATTGCAGCTCGACAGCCTGGACGGTCGCCGAATTGACCTTTTCTAGAGATACTGCCAGCCCCTCAACGATCGTGGACCAGATCCTCATGATGTGCGTCATATACCGGACCAGCTCCTACTGATAGTTACAATTGGACACCCGGTGTTGGCCTTCGCTCTTCCTCACCTCATCGCATTTCAGACTGATCAGCTTGCGAGCAGTACTGATCCTCATGCCAGACTGCAGCCCCGGAACATTAAGGAGAGGGTCCAGGGCCTCCCTTAATTGAGGATTCCGCAGTAGCTGGCGGGCGTATCGTCGCACATAGTCCAATGAGAATTGCGCCTTCTGAGCGTCAAAGATGGCTCGGCTCCTCGATTCATCTTTCCGTGAATCTCGGCTGATGCTCCAGTAAACCTCAACATCTCGGGCTCGCACCGACATGTCCGCGTTGTGGGCTCCATGGAGGCGGGTGAGCCATCTTCATATATCTTCATCTGATATATGCATTGGCGCTAGGTGCCATTACTGGCTCTCCTAATCTCGGACAGATGATCTTGCCCGGCAGAAACTGGACGCCTACACCACACAGCGGCACCGCTTAACGTTCAATAACTGTCTTTGCGGCTCTTTATTAGCCAAGCCAGCGCGAACTAAACGTCTCACTTATACCGCATCCCCCCCCCCTTTTCCCCCCAGGGCAGCCAAGCTTTTTCACCTTGGAATTCTAGACATGGAGCCTACAGTCGTATATGCGATCGCCTTCTGTGCCACGTTCCTTATATTCTTCCTGATTGCGCACCTAGCACTGCATCTGAAATGCCTCGCCGTGCACGCATGGGCGTTTCTGCTTGGGAACCTCTATTACCGCTATGCAGTCTGACGCCACGCGTGGCTTAGCCCCTATACCATCTTGTCGGTCCTTGCCCACGCTGCCTATATTGGTGGCAACATGCTGTGTTTGTGCTATAACGGTCATGCAGTCTTATCCGCCCTCGCTTCCCGGACGGCTGGCCTCTGCCTCGCCAACATGGGGCCAGTGTTCCTTGCTCCTCATCTCAGTTTCCTGGCTGACCTCTTTGGGGTGTCGGTGAGAACGTATCGGCAGGTTCACCGCGCCTGCGGCCTCATGTCCGCGAGTCTCTTGCTCGCTCATGCCCTAACAGTGGCCTTGCAGACCGACGCAGCTGCTCTCAACGCCTGGTCGCTGCGATGTGCCATCGCGGTAGACAATCGTCCCCCTCTTCGCGGCGCGTGGCCACACGCTGCCGTTTCCATACGTGGTCGACTGACGGACCTCTGTAGGGCACGTCGGCCATCGTTCTTCTCATGGTGCTCTCGCCTCCCCCGCTACGCAGACGTTCGTATGAGCTATTCCTCCGCCTCCACCGTTTACCACGTCTTCTCCGTCTCGGACCAGTACCGACGCCCTGTCTACATCTACGGGGGCACCTGTGGCCTTCTCATGCTCGCCCAGGCGGCCACCGTGCTGTACCGCAATAAGGCGCTCGGGAAACTGTGTCCGCGCATCATGGGTCCCTTCACAGTCCCTGCTGTCCAGCCATCCCTTCACGGTCATCTCCTGGTCACCCATTGCACAGGACAGCCTAGAGCTGTTGATCGAGCCACAATCGGACACCCGGTGTTGGCCTTCGCTCTTCCTCACCTCGTCGCACTTCAGACTGATCAGCTTGTGAGCAGTATTTTTATTATATATAAAGCCGGGGCTTTAGAACCCTGTTTAAAGGGGTTAATTGTGTAAATTTGGGCCTTATAGCCTTGTCCTACCTGGAACTCTTGCGTCTTAAGCTTACAGACGTTCGAGTGCATACCCTGCGTGGGTATTATCTTATGATGGAGCCTGAGACCGTTGGTACCCTTCGAAGCAAGAACTGCCTCCCCCCGCCAACCTTATCGACCAAGCACTACTACTACGAAGTGAGTATTGTCGAAGATCCAAACAAGGCGTAAGTAATCAACTGCTCATACTATTCTATCGGCATTGGAAAGTCCGACATCCGCAGGGCCGTCAACATCGGCTTCTGTCACGACAACATGCCCGAGGACGGGAAGCCAAACTACATCGAGGGAGCCTGAGCATACCGTAACGACACATACCGCAACGCCGGAGAAATTGTCGCCAGAATCGAAGACGAAGACGGATACTCGTTACCCGATCCGCTGCATAGCTTCGGCCCGTCTAGACGCTACGGCGTCGGTGACGTGGTCGGCGTCGGCATGAATCTGGAGACGGGCGAGGGTTTCTGCACGCTCAACGGGAGACAGTTGTATATTGGTATGTGTCTCAGGCCTAGTGAGCTTTATGACGCTGATGAAGTCAATGTAGGGACTGCCTTTGATGGAATACGGGATAAGATGAGGGTTGGGAAACTGTACCCCTGCCTTTGTCTTAACCTTGAGGAGGCGGGCGTTGGACTGCGTTTGATGGTCAACTTTGAGGGGTCCGGCGGTCATCCGTTCAAGTACTCGGGGCCGTTTGTATGATCGAGGGATTGTGTAACCTATTTCATTATATTTTGCATGTCTTTAACGCTTTAAGGGCACTTGCGATACTTCCGTCACATGAGACTGTGATATGACGCGACAGCCACACTTTCATCCAGAGGAAAGGGTGGTTCCCTTTATATAGACTGGGAAGGGATCAGAGGGAAATGAAGCCGTATTAAATTCGGGAGTTATATAGCAATGTAGGTATATATATGCCTCTCAAGCTCTTGCGTTATAAGTTGACACTCAATCTCACCCGTCTGAAACTCATTCCTACCACGCAATAAATTACCATTTTGGCATTTCCCCCTTGCACATAGAATGCTATTACTAAAAGGTGGCAGTATTTAAATGCCCAATCAAATTTTACAACGAGAATTATTCAGATGAACGTTTATAAAATATGACACTGCGACACACTCGCGACGACTGGCTCTTGACTGAGGCCTATTGTCCACCACTGGGTATTATATTGAGGGAAGACGTAAGAATGCACACTACTTGACCTCACGATTACTATTATGAACTTTATTATTACGAGGCCCCTACTGTAAGGTCAAGTGGTCCTCTCATACACCTGCCGGATTCTGCATAGGGCCGTCCCTCTTCCTCGTTGAGCTGCCTATCCCTTGTTGATCCATATCTCCCACGCTGGGTTTCCCTCGAAGTCTACGTACTCTCCTGATCTCACGACCTTCTTAAACAATCAGGCGAGTACGTGGGTTTATGAGACGTACATTTAGCTGCACCCTCTCCACCTTCAGGAGAGGCTCTACAAACCGGTGCTGCGGAATTGTCCTTAGAAATACGTCACACGCTCTAAATTGTTGAAGATTTGATGAGCCGGACATGTTAGACTTCACTACAACGTCCAAATGGTGATTTAGATCCGACTTAAGTACCGCGAGGATGTTTTGCGCTAGCGTCACAGCGAGTCCTATATGTCAGAGAAAGACATAAACATGCCCAATATCATAACCCATCCCAAGGTCCTTGCGGGTTAGTTCCTGCTTAAAGTTGAGCACCAATACTACGCGAGCGGCGAAGTCTTCTCGCTGGCGACCATAGGCGACATACGCTTGCCAGCACCAAGACCTGGATCCGGCAAATAATTTCGACTATGTACAGCGCAGAGGTACCAGGCTCTACCCGGGGCGAATATTGCGGAAGTTCAGAGATCGCCTCTGGCCCTGGTGATCCCGCAACCCAAGACCCCGGGCATTGACAGCATTGTCAAACTTGACTTCTACCTCCCCGTCCGAACTCATGTCCAAGGCTCTGGAGCTACTCGGTGCCCTTGAGGCGCTAGAAGAATACGCGAAATCTACGAGGGCGCTCAAAATTTATATATATACGATTATCTATAAATAAGCTGAACTAGGTTGATTCACTACCATAGTCCTAACCAATTCATTCAGTGCTTAATATAGTAAATATGAGAGAGAGGATCCAAATAGAACTCCAACAATAGAAAGTAAGATTTACACCTACATTTCTTTCTTTTGTCTTCAACATTCTATTCTTAACAAGGATGGCAGGTCTCGCAGCGACAACGGTGTGAATGGCGCTTCGTAGACGGCTGGACTCACCGGGCTGTCCTCAAGAAGCTGTTCGTCTGAGCGGAGCTAAGCCTGCGGATTCCCTCGCGGCCCCTCGACAGATTTCTCAGTGCGGGCTATCTCCACACTCATCCTCGTCTCCGTCTGGATCGATTTGGGTTCCGAGGAAATCTCCGCTGGACCTAATATGGAATATCCGCGTCTGTTACACTCCTTTCGCAGCGCAACTCTCGCCCATGTCAGTGTCGGGACGATTTAAGAGAGATGCAAGTCCAGCCCAGCCATTGGAAAGCTTTGGGTGTCCTGACCAAGGAGCCACTGCGAGATGATAAGAGAAGAGGCTCAAGAGAGTGCAATCGGAAGCCGAACATCAAGTTTTAGCCGTTGTTGGGCATGGACAAACGGGGGCCGAGGATATGTGGTATGGTATGTTCGATCCGCGCAAGGTGAAGGGTATGCTTGGAGGGGAGTTTTGGGCAGTAGATAATAATGGAAATTGAAATGCAGTTGCTTATGTGAACTCTGGGTACTTGAAGATAACCTTGGACTTGGTTAAAAACCAAGGCACGCCTTGAAACCACCTCACAGTATTCAAACCAAACCGCACAACAAACCTCACACCAATGGTCATATCCGTCATTAAATCCATCCTCATATCTATCGTGACACCAATCGTCACACCAATCATCATACCCATCATCACACTAATCGTCGAATCCGTCCTTGATCCCTAACTTCATATCCAACCTCACACCACCCGGCAACCGCCCCGCCAGAAGAAGCCCTCCTCAGCCTACGTGGGTTACCGAGCAACTGAAGAAGAAGGAGGAGATGAGAAAGCATACAAATTGATGGGTCCAGCTAGAGCCTATAAGTTGAAGGCAGTTAAGCTGGTTCCGCTATTGGTACTTGAGGGGGATTCGTTGAGTTCGGATCTTGATCATCCGTTCGTGGAAATATGGCAGGGAATATCCAATCATTCCCATGAAGCCAACATTCCAGTCCTTGAAGTACCGTAGGTAACTTAATTCCCCAAGACCCCCGGCCACCGTGACGGTGCGCAGCTTTGGTGATGGACATGATTTTTGATGTTAAGATCGCCAGTCAACTCTAAAGTAAAAGTGTCACAATAACGCGGCCTCTCTCTCTTTCATCCCCGCCTTTATCCGAACGGAACCCATCTGAAACAAGGTCAGCTTCTTAGAGGACCTATCAGCTCAAGTCAAGGACGTTGGAGGCAATAATACATCACCCTTTCGGCCATGCACCTGTCACTACCACCAGGAAGGACAGTAAATGCAACGCTCGTACCAACTCCACCGCTCTCTGGATATCAATCGTGTATTGAGCCTCGACGTCAGGTGCTTCTTGGGAAAGGCCGCGATCTCTTGCGCCGTGCCGGAGTGGCTACCTCGAGGCAAGAAGGGGAAATCAGCGCTTGGGTTCTGATTAAAATGGCGGTGTCCCTCACGATTGATGCGAGACACCTGGCGGAATACTATTTCTCTTGATCAAATGGGCCTGGCGAGCCTTCAAGTGTCCGACCGAGTGAAACAACCGGCTGGTAGTGTGTTGGTAAACTCATCTAAATGACGGGACTCAATTGGGGAAGTAATCGGAGGGGAAGGGGAGACGTGGGAGACGAGGGAGACAATCTCCCGGCGACATGAAATGGCCTGACTCTAAATCGAGCGTCTTTCGGCAGCGGATAGTATAAGAACGGATAAGACTCGGACGGAAAAATAAGTGTTATTATTGAATATGATGAACAAAGAGATGTGCGAGGGCGAGAAAATTGTGCCATGGCCGAGGACATAGGCGCTTATTGGCCTCGAGCCTGAAGTTAAATGCCGCAGGCGGAATCGTGTTAGAAAATGGATTAATGGGCGTTTTGTAAGCTCATGGGGCTGCTTCTCGTCCTATGCTATACCGACTTTTGGGAAAGTGGTGCGATTGCTCGATGGGAGCAAGACGATTGATTCTCTCAGAGAACAATGGATTTCACGCATTACAATTAACGTTTGCCACTCAAACTATTCATGCCCAAATCATTGGACAATGCGTATACTTTCTCAATTAGACTCCGCCTTTGCTGTTAACCACTATTAAAGAATAAAGAAAATAAGAGTCGCAGTGATCTCGAAGTCACGTTCCATCCCTAGATATACAGAGATAACCTATACCTTCCCAGGTGTCCCATGAGTCATTTAACAATCCAGCAGACCTACTCCGTCACAATCGACTATCACTGCCGCAGCTGTCGCTTCTATGGCGCCTCAAGTACTTCATAAATGCCTCTAGTGATGCCAATGACGACCGGCTGTTGCTCTATCCCCGTAGCTTCGTACCACTTCAGAGGGACATTGAGGTTAAAGGAGGAGATAGCCTTCCTGGGTCAGAGTTATTAGTACCACTTACATAACATTTAGTAAGTTCCAAATAGCCTACTGCGGCATTAACCTAAGGATTCGCGGGCTGCTGCGGGGGCGGGAGGTTCAGGAGGGAGGTTTAAGTCGCGCAGGCGCAATAGAATCAGCGTCACGGGTTGACCACGGCGGCAAAGTAGCAATTTCCTAGGACCGGCGGGCAGAAGGAAATTCCACCCAGTTTGGGGTTTCACAGTGGATATGACGATAGATATGACGATGAATAAGAATGGATTTGACAGTTGGTGTGACGGTGGACTCAACGATGGACACAAGAATAGATTTAACGATGCATTTAACGTCGTCCAGAGCCACAAGGCGTAAGCTAGTCGGTCGGTGGCGGTCGGTGCAATACATTCGACCCTAGACTTCGTCGTTACATTGATAGCACATCCATCGGCAAGGACAATCTTTTGCAACCCACACGTCTTTGACACTTGCGTCTCGGAGTGATGTAACTCCTAATTGGCATGGTGTAGCTGAATTGTTAGGTTAGGGCACGACAGTCTAGTGGAGGAAGACGGCTACGTCTGAGACTATGGTGGTCTGGTTAGCGGCCCGCGGGGATGGGCTCCTTTAGATCCTATATGATGATGGTCTTGGGGCGGAGGTTCTCTCTAATACTGGGGATATTCTTAACGACGGGGATGCTGAGCTCCTTGAGCTGAGCGCGGGAGCTAATGCCAGAGTTAAGCAGACGAGGGCTGTTAATGGCGTCAGCAGATAGAATACGTAGTCTCCCTTTGAGCGCGAAGAGTATAAGCCTGACCTGTCTTGAGGGGAATGACGATAACGCCGGAGGCCTTGTCGCTCTCAAATCCTTTCAAAATTACGTAGTGTCTCGTGGGTAAGGTGAGCAATTGAACCGCGCACATTCGGCCATTCAGCTGCTGCAACGCAGAACGCCACTTGCGAAGACCCGAATTTTCATTGATAGGATCATTGGTCGGAATCTAGATGGTTGGGGGGCCTCAAAATCTGCCACTTCCCCCCCATTGGTGTTTGACGGATTTGAGGCCCCTGGGTCCAATTGAGGCCCGGTCCAATCATCCACTGCTACATACCTATCCGAAATGCCTCATTGCACTGCAATTTTAGGCTGAATAAAGGAAAGGGTTTTTACCGCCTCCTTCACTGCAATTTCAGCCTCACTAAAGGACATGTTAACTTGCTGGGTCGAACAGCAATGCCGTATTTCCCGTTCCAAGTCCGCAACAGCTAACTATTGAGATTTGAAACCTTCCATTCCCGCATCTAACTTGTTTAGAGCCATGCAATACCTATAATTCTGACTCTCAATAGTGCTTTCCTACCCGCAACACAAAGTCACGCCCCGTGTGATTATCCGAGCGAGGTCCCGAACCACAGAGACATAACGTAGGCCTTCCACTCGACGACGAGACAACGACTGGCTTCTTGGGCCTCCAAAAATGGGCCCCTCTCACCCTGAAAATACTTAGATAGTTGCTTTACTGTCAGGGAAGTTTGGTCTTCCTCGTGTCAAGCGGCTGAGAACATGAGGGCAGGGGTCTGGCACTGTATGTGGAAGATGTCAAGCTCTGGTAGGTCGCCAGGCAAGCCCAGTTCTTGAACTATATCTTCTTGTCTTAACCATTTCCCACGGATCAAAACTCAAAAGCAATACGTAGCTCGGTTATAAGGCACATTGAATGTCGAGTCTCCTGCGTCGCTGAAATCTATTTTTGGGGACATTCTTTGAGCGCAACATTCTCGACATGCTCAAATGAGACGGACCAGTTCCGCGCATACTGGTCTCGCTTTTTTCCACAGAGAGCGAGACGAGATGCGCTCCCCCACCTCACTGAAATCTGGCCATTCGAACTTCCTCCCTTTTTGCGGATGGTCCCTATAGATGTTCATGCCGCCATCTTGTCGCGCCTTGAAGTGGTTGAATTGTACATCGGGTCTGTCCTCCGGTATCAGCTTCTCCTCGATGTTCGCGCCCAAGGTCTCCTTTGTTATCCAAGGTAATCTGAACCTGCCCGCAAAGCCACGCCTTTGTGACAGTCAGTGCAGTGTCTCGGGCATACGCTCGCCCAGTTGATCAGGCTCCAGGGTGAAGGTATCCCCCAGGTCAGCCGGGTCTTGTCCCGTACGCAGGGAGGCTCCGCTCGCTCCACTTTCCTCCTCGGCTTCATTCTCTTCTTCGGCGTCGTTCTCCTCCTGGCCGTCATCCTCGTCGTCCCCGCCGTTTCCCTCGTACTCCTTGGTACGGGGCTCGGTGGGTAGGGGAGTCCTGGTCTTGCTCTGTGGCGGTGCTTCTGCTCCACGCACCTCTTGCTGCAGCCCGATCCTACTTTCGATGCTCTTCAAGTTCTGTTGGAACTCGCCCATTTTGGTATTAACTTTATTGATGGCTGTCACTAAGCCCTCGTAGTCGATATGATTACCGGTTTGTCGGTCAATTGCGCTGTTGCTGTCTAGACTTCGAGTGTCTTTCGGGGTTCTATTTTGTGCACCGGGCGGCAGGAACTTATACAGTTCCTTGATCCACTCTTTGAAGGTTGCTGCTTGCGTCTTGAGAGTCGCAACCTCATTCGCGAGGTCTTCGATACTCTTGCCTACCATTCTGAGGTATACGGTAAGCGATAAAGGTAGATGCGGCGTTCTGAAGTAATATTAAGTGCCGCTGTTACGAAACGGTCGTTCTCTAGTGGGTGGTGTTTTGTTTTGTGACGCCGAGAATCGTTGTGAGGTGTTTGTTTTCATGAGAGATGGGTTAAGTTTTGTGTTCCGGGGTGGGGATAATGTTGGGGCCCTAGCCACATTTCCTGTGGCTGCACTGTCAATGTTGGTCTTTCGTATTACATTTGTCCTGTAAGTTAGAACGATTCGCATGCAAGTTAAGTCAATTCAATCCAAATCAAGCCGGGGTTTCTCTGGCTTACTTAATTCAAGCCAGATTTCGTGGCTTGATAAGTCATTTAAGTCAGATAGGTATTTTTAATGATAAAATGGCTAGGATTTCCGATGGTCTTCGTTTTTTACCACCCTTTGATGGTCGAAAAAGGCTTAGCGCGGTCATGTGATTTCGCGATTCAATTAACGCGTTAAGTTGCCCCGCTCTTGCGGGAGCGTCGTTTTGCCTTTCTTTTTCAATACATTACGGAGTACCAGGACGACATCTGCTATACATTAAGGTATATAACTATAAGTATGGTGCTAGAATAGAAGAGCTATGCTAACCTGATGCTAGAGCACCCATTAAATCCGATCTTGAGGTAATAACGGCTCTCGTCCCGTACCTTTCCCGTATTTAGAACCCGTCGTTAGATTTGTCGACCGCGATCATTATTTCCTCTGTAAACATTGCGTAACTCAATAAAGTTTAAGATGGATATGTCGTATCTATCAAAAGATCTTCAACTGGAAAACACTGTAATGGAAGACGTTGATATAGGAGACGTTAACGTTGAGATGAAAGATATTATCATCGAACAACCTGACCGGAACGGGCCTTGGAAACTTCGTGGTGGTAGAGTAGACATACCTTCTATGAGCACTGCTGTTGGCGATGGTTCTATGGATTGGGCGCTAAACCCGGATGGCTAGGCAACTGAGGGATGTAGTCAAGGAGAGATACATTAGGCTAGTAAACTGGCACCTCGAGAACCCAATGCAGAATGTTTGTCCACTACTGTTCAATACTCTTGTGCCATTAAAGGGATGTTTCCTTTTCCGGGAAACAAAAATGTGATCTCCAAATTAAAGTTCTCTGGATTCTCTGGACCCGAGATGGAAGACGTGATCTCCAGGGTGGAGCAGGTTCTTTTGAGTCCTCACGCAAATGGTCCCGGTGGTCTAAGTGATGAAAGTGTTCTAGATACTGATGGAGATGTCGAGATGGGTCAGTTGTGATGCTGGAATAGACTGAGGTGAATCGGATACGCCGGGCGGGCGCTCGCGCTTGTGGAGGGTTTGTGGCTCAAGAAGGAGAGGAAGGAGATCGTCGGGGTTGCCCCCATTCTTAGTTTGGATGCTATTATGACTTTGCTTTGTTCATACAGTATGTTACGTTTGGGATAAAGGCGAATGCGCCAATAGACTGTTATTGCAATTTTTTTGGGGTCTTTCTTTAAGTGTGCGATATCATACGTATGTACAACACATTCACTCTTCAAATCTGACAGTACATCATTCAAAAACCGCCATGCTGCACAGCTTCGACCGCCGCCGCCGCTTTCGCCGATATTATCGAACCAACGCTCATTACCCGCCATGTTTGCATCTATTCCTACACCTGATAGTCTTCGGCAGGTTTTCAATCGGCAGGCATATAATGAAGCTGTTATAGGACTGCTCACACGGCGGAGAGCTCCTTTTTCAGCTGTTGAATGGAACGAGTTGAAGGATCTCGCCTTGGCATGCAATCCGACAACCGGAGATCAATTAATCACGTCCAGACGTCAGGCCATGCGTCGCATTGCGGAAAATCACATATTCTATAGAGATCAGATCAAAGACAAACTAGCAATCACGTCTTCACCTATTCACATCTCCACCGATCTCTGGACATCGCCACATCGCCATGCTCTACTGGCTGTTTGTGCTCAATGGGTTGATTAGGATTATCAGATGCAGAAGGCACTTCTAGGGCTACCGGAATGTCGCGACAACCGCTCTGGAAGAGCGGCAAGCTCATCTCATTATGAGTATTCTCGGGACCTTCGGAATCATGTCAAAAGTCGGCTATCACACCAGGGATAACGCTACGTCAAACGACACACGTCTGGAGTCCATAGCACGTCGATTAAAAGAGAATCTTAATGTAAGTTGGCGGCCGTTTTTAATGGACTAATCTAGTGATGAGCGGTAGATCGACTATGACCCCAAAAACCGCCGCATCCGCTGCATCGGCCACATCATCAATCTCTCCCTTCAAGCCTTCCTTCTCGGGTGCCTTCCTTCTCGGGTCATTGAATGAAGCCCTCATCGCCGCACTTGAAGCCGCATCTGAAGCCACTGGTGAAGACCTGTTAATTCGCTTCTCTCAGGCCCTCACCACCAGAAGACGTATGGCCTGGTGATCCATGGAATGCATGGTTATGTAGTATCGTTGGTTGAGAAGTTCATGTCTCTAATTGTTGAGATCGCATGACTAAGACGGTCCGATCTGCTGGTGGCTGAGATGTGGACACTACATAGCTATCCTCAGCTGTGCTCCCCATAGGACAACTTAGGCCTTTTAAT